>VWZN01015153.1:1119982-1138334 GCA_013396955.1 Regulus satrapa | reverse complement strand
GCAACCTACATGCTTTACATTTTTATAACTATTGCAGAAAAGCTCCTCGATTGGTTCCAGATATCTCTACATGTAATTTGTAAAGCAACTGCACTTGGAGAAGATTCAAGAACTTGTGTGTTATTTTTAACTTCTAATGCATCAGGTTTAGACCTTTAAAAGCAATTCTTTACCCTTTTATGTTGAACAGATCCAGTTCAGGAAGCTACTAATTATAAATACATTACAACTTTCATGTATCTCTTTCCAGAGTGTCATGTTTCAATGGCTCAAGTAATTTAATGACAGAAGTAGAAAATTCAAAATTTTACCCATGGATTATCTGCCCAAGTGACAAATGAGATGAGAGCTGTTCTTTTAGTTTGCTATCAGCCTTTCAAAATCACATGCATGGGAATTTTATGTTTCCATTCAAAAAGTTCTATAAATTACTTTGTGCGTACAATGATAAACAGAATCAAATCCTAAGTCACTACATCTCTAAGATACACTTAGGAATACATTACTCTTGGCAAATAGTTTTCTCCAAAGTATACTATTTGTTTCTAGTATTTATGTTCTAGGATTTACCTTCAGCTGAACTCTCTGTGCACGTGTTTCTTCTATCTTCTGCCTTATTTTCTCTCTTCTATATTCTTCATAGGCAAAGGGGTTTGCCATCATTTTTGCCTTTGAACAAGCAGGAGGCAGTAAAAAGAAAATGCCATTAATACAGGACACAGTCCATTATCTGGATGGAAAAAAACCCCAAACAAACCAAAAACTCAAAAAACCACAAAAAGACAAGAAAAACCCCACAGCACACATATTTTACTGTTAAGAATAAAAATTGACAAGATTCAGCCTTACTTACCTTATGATAAAGTCTAATGTCCATGAAGAAGCCATGCATGTATGCTCTGAGCAGTGATGATCCAATGAGATGAGCAAGGCCTAGGAAAAACGTTCAGGAGAATTTCAAAGAGATTTTACCTATAAAGAACTATTCCAAGCCAGCCAGTTCATTTCCTTAAGACAAAAAAGCACTGACAATACAAAACATCAATCTAACAGTCACAATCATGACATCAAGACTAAGTAAAACTGGGAATAAAAATCCCACACTTTTGGACAGCAAATATTTTAATGTTCTTCAGAGTAACCAAGTTTGCTTTTCTTGTCATAATAGATGTTACTGAGTGCTTTTAAACAATGCCCACATGCACGATGCTCTAGAGAAGTTCAAAAAGAATTCCAGAGGGTTTTTTGAAAGTCCATAGGTGTTTGACAATCCCTTTTTTAGTGTGATATAGAGAGATCTTTTTAATTAAAGAGTTTTGCCTTGGGTCAAACCCAACACTCACAGTCAGAGGTAAATTAAGGAAACTGGAGCAAAACATTGCAATCAAACCATGTCATGGACAGAAAAAGGACTAACTACATCAGCAGAAGGCTGCCTACCTTCTCTGCTATATGATTTTCAGTACTCCAATTTCTTGAAATTATTAGCTCTAGAATGATTCGTATTTTCTGAAAATTACTACATTTAAATAGGGTAGCCTTTAGCTGTGAGTTCTAAATTCTATCTGAGCACCTCAAAAGTATTTTGAAAACTAAACCAACTTCTCTTCCTATGCCTTCCATGAGGCATCCGAAAGCACACACAACAGATTCCCAGACATACTACACCAGCAAATATCAATCACCTTCTTGGGTTAAAAATCTGAGAAACACAAGTGTCTAGTGTTGAACTGGTTGGGAATCAAAGAATTTAGAGCCATCAGTCTGAAATATTAATAATCAAGAAAACAAAAGGAAACTACTGACAGTGAATGTCTAACAGTCCTCATACATCACACTGAAATTACAAAAATGAGATGAGTAGATGTTCAAAACCTGAACAAAGAAGTCAACCAAAGAGCATATACAAGTGTCTTACCTAAATTTTCAAGGTCTTTTCTGGTAACAAATTTATAATCATCATAAACAGTGCTTTCTGGATTCTCTTCCAGTTCTTCAGTCAAGTTGTCCAAGAAGGAACACCACTTCGGGGCAGGTCCTAAAACCTGTGCATATTATATGGAAAGTTATAACATTGCATTTCCTTACAAGAAAGAGGTTACAGTTAGGCTCTTGGCTACCGTGCTGTAATGCATCAACAAATGAATGCCACAGCACTTAAAGAGCACAATTAAATCTATTGCTTGCATTACCAACAAAGAATACTACACATTATGTAAGTGTTACTTTAATTTAGGTCATTTGAGACCAGACAGTCTGGAGGTTTCAAGTTTAACTGTTTCCAGTGGTCCCAGTCTGATTAATTTATTAAAAGCTTAGAGCAAACATTAGAGAAGGAATTACAAACTAATGGCACTAGACAGCAACTAATTTGTGAAGTGCTGCTGAATCTTGAATTCATTAGGTTCCCTATGCAATCATGTTAATCATGTTAAATCCTACTCTGCCCTATTTATTTTAGTTACAACACCACAGATATATTTCATGTATTTTATTTAGGGATAAACCTAGACTATATGAACAGATAATAGGAAATATTAAAAATACTTGCATATTTCAATGATGAGGCAAAGGATTTGTCTGCACAATATTAGGTAGCACCATCAATGGATTTTTCCATATCAGCTTCCTCAAATTTCCCAAGTTAAAAATCAGCTCCCTTTACTTTTCCCTCCTGCTGTTCTGATTGAAATTCCTTTCTGTCTTGACTCATGCAGCCACACTCAGCTGTTCCAGCAGTCTTATTTTAGGAGGTGAGTTAGCTGCATGGAAAAATCTAACACTGCATAACTCTCTCTAGTGTAAATCAGCCTATTTTTCTATTAGAATGTTAAGTGACCAGTTAAATCCTATAGTCGGACTTTTAATGAGGTTTCTGATTTGTTCGATAAAAATTCACATTGAAAACTCTACAGTTAACCACAGGAATGCTTGTGATACAACAACATTTTAAGATCCTATTCAATTTTAGAAAGAACTAGAAGTGATTTTATGTTATTTAACATATATAGTTTGTTTTACCGTGATTGTGTGATAACAGTATGAGATAATGCTGTTCACTTAAAAAGTGTGTTTCTTTAAACTCAAAAGTCTTCTTTTGAAGTCAACTACACACAAAAATCCCCATAAAATTGTGTTCTAGACCATAGCATTCTATCTAACGTATTCTTGCCTGTAACGCTCCAGAGAATAAAGTTTTATTCTAGCCCACTATTGTCTCTGTATTTAATATGATTTATCTTCCTAAGATCTCAGCCCTAGCTGAGAACCATTACATGCCAAATAAATAGTTCACTCTTTTTACCATGCTGCATATTTCATTCCAAGAGCTCCCAAGGAAAAATACCCAAGATGTCACTAATCAGAATCGTTTTACCTACTTAATTAAACAAAATCCCCATGTCTGCTTCAGGAATAAATGACATATATAACATTCAGATTGACTTCTTGCCAACATTCCAGAAGCTTTTGTCTCCATCTTGTCTCTATCCAGATTTTAAGTTTTTATTTAAATGCCAAGTTTTTACATTAAAAAGAAAGCAGTCTAGATCTATTAAATGTCTTCATACCACTTAAGAAATCAATTATCTGTGCCTCATTACCAGACCATCAAAGCATGACTGGGGTGGAAGAACCTTAAGTTTACCTATCATTTTGTTTCAGATGAAGCAGCTTGTCCTTCTTATTAAAAAAATTCCCAAGCTTCTTACTAACTAAACAAAACTTCTCTTGCAATAAAATTTAAGGACAACATTCTCTCCTATATTCAAAACCCGGTACTGACGAGTAAAACCTTTCATGGGGCACAATCTGTGCCATAAAACACATAGAGCAAAAAACCCAATTATTCACAATAATCTGTGGAGTGAGTTGGAAGATCAGATTATAGAATACAAAGTGGAGGAAATGAGATAATTAATGGAAAAAAGTGGTGGCAGAATACCAGGAAAAAAATAGAAAGTTAAACCAATCATCCGAATTTCACATATTGTTAACTGACAGAAAGGAAAACCCCACAGAGATGTCTGTGTATGTTTTATTACCTTATTTCCCCTTCTCCCACTGCATAGAAACCACTTGTCTACCTATCGATACCTAGGACACCTCAGGAGCTCTGCTTCGTGCATTAAAATGAAACACTTTTAAAGCTTAGGAAGAAATTAAAAAATAGAAAAAGCAAACAGCATCAGCCACAACAACAGGAATGTAAACAAGAAATGCCCTTCTTTTGCAATAATAATCCTTCACAGAATTTAACTGCTACTGCATTTTTAACTGCAGAATTTAATGCTCCACTGTCAAGCAACAGCCATCCCAGGATGATGCTAAAAGCACTCCAGAATGCCAGGCTCCAAGGCTCCACCATTCCTGGGCCAGGTACAAAAGCAACAATGGAAGGGTTGGTCTGCACTGGGCCCCCAGGGACAAGGTGGTGTGCTGTGAAAACAGCACAGGTATTATTCCCAGCCCACAACAGATGTTCCTAATCTTCAGTTTGGAACACCAGACACCACTTGTGCACTTTTAAACACCACTCAACAGTTTGACAGCCAGCTCTGAAGAGCCCTTACAGCCAGAAAAACCCTGCCCTAATCCTAACTAGTATTAAACATGTTCAACAACTTAAAAGAAGCCCAGGATATGTAGAAGCTTCCACAGTCACATGTCAAGAGATTTAAATTAAACTACTATGAATGCACATCCAAATGAGTACTGTTAGGTATCTGTTTGAAGGTTTCTAATATTATTTCTACAGGAGCAACTGAACAGCTGCTCTTTTCTTCTCAGGGAGTGAAAACAGGTTGCAATATCTGTTTTTCTGGATGTTAAACAGTAAGTTCCTGGAAGATTTCAAACAAGGCAGTGATAAATTCTTCAGCAATAAACAAGATGTCAAAATATAGTAAGATTCCACCTTCCCAATCCGCACTGCTTTATTTTAGCAATCGAAAATACGCAAAATGTTCACTGACAGCATTAATGGGATTTGAAAATTATTCAGTAGAATTTGGAAAGTTTAGACTGTCCAAATTTCCTCCAGAAGACTATCTAAGTGCTTGTGATAAAACAGGACTTGACTTCACTATCCAAGGTGGCTCCTCCATTCCCATTATAAAACAAAACCTAAAGCACTTCAACAAAGATATAATTTTCTAGACTATCATTTCTTGAAACTAAATACATTTTATATATCTGACTCAATGACTTCACATACATATTTACCTATAGGAGACAAAAGCAATCATTTGGAGAAGACAATAAAATCTTTGTTTTTTAATTAAATGGCACAATATAAAGCACTTAAAATCTTTAACAGGATATAATTGCTGGGAAAAACAAATGCACATCTATGCATGCATATTCTCAGTTTCAAGCACACCTTTTAACAGGAGAGATTACAGAAGGTCTAATGAGCGAGGTAGAAAAAAAAACTATGATCCCCAGGGTGTGGGCAGTGATTGAAATGTGCAGTGGCACTTTAAACATAATTAGCTCCCTAATTGTATAGCCAAGTTTAATTAATGCAATTACATGAAATATTAATTACTATTCATTTTAAGAGTATTGCTTTCAATGTTTTGTTCTCTAATTTTAAGAATCAGACAGATCTCAATATGGAATAACTTTGAAAAGTTTCCATCTAGATGCATTGAGAAGCCAAGAAGAAAGAACACCTTGCTGCACCTTGTTAACAGCTAACATTGAATCAATTGCAATTGGTAACTCTAAAAACCCAGATGGATTATTTCTAGCTTGTAGATGTGAAAAGCTGCAGCTCTCTGCTTTTGTTACTGTTCTTTTGGCCTTCAACCATAGCCAGCCCAAGACACCAGCTCGTGCTAGGAAGGAGCCTTGGGATCACATTATCTTGTTATGTTTCTGTCTACTATGTTTCCATACACAGCATTTCCCATAGCAACCAATGTGCTCCAAACAATTTGTCATTTTGAATTCTGCCATTCTTTTGTAATCTTTGTTCTTCCTATGAATGCTCTACAATCAACTCCAATTATGCCCTGTTAATCTCGTAATTCTATTTAATGAACTGAATAAAATTATTTGATTCTCTAAATTAAGTTAGTTTGGGGAATAGACTCCAAACAAATCTCCCATACATTCTTCATAATTTCATGGCTTCATTCACCCTGCATCACATGGTGTAGATTTGGTGCTTTTAAAGACATCAAGTAGCTCAGTGGCGTACAGACATGACCAAGAGAGACTAAATAGCACATTCTCCCTGCTTAGCATATTACTGACAACAGCACTACAGCTGGTTTTAAGCCCACACACTCATAAATTTCACCGAACTATACAATGAATTGGCTGTTTCTCTCATCCTAACTCCAGCACATCCAGACATTTTTGGCACATACATTAATCAGAGAGGCTAAAGAGCTGGTTTTCCTACCTTTCACTATGCTATGGAAGCTGCCAAATCAACTATTTGGAGGTTTTACTCTGTAGAGCACACGTTAAAGAAAACATTGCTTTTAAGATCTTCCCAGTGTTAAACAAAAAACTGCTGCAGGAACTTGCATGCATCTTCTAGGAATGAGATACTCAATTTTTTCGCCCTGGTAGTTAGCAGATAGTATTTATTTTTCTAATTCTAAGCAGTTTGGCTTTATAGTGATGGTTTTGGGGTTTTTTTGGTTTTGGTTTTGTTTTTTTTTCAAATATCATATTCTCTGGTCTGACAAGTACTACAGTCAGTTAAACAGCCCCAGGTCCGCTCTCACTGTGAGTGCTCTTGGTGAAGCCACCACCTTTTGAAGGACACAATGGTCCAGCTGCTCAGAGTGTTGGGAAAAAACGCCCTCAAACAAATAAAGTTACACCTTAAAACTGTAAATAAGATTACCAGAATGGCTCTTTCCCTCACAAGACAGAATTAAAAAGGGACACCTCTCAAGTCATCTGTGACCTAACAGCCATGGCTTTAAGAGTAGTATCTGATGCTTCCACCAATGTCCCTATTGTGTTCTGACATACATAAAACAAGCACTTCATCAGTACTGCTCTGAATCTGTTCTTTATCAGACTCCCTATAGGTTTTCAACATTGAGACAATGTGAAGTCAGAAAGTTATATTGAAATTTGAAGTACAAGAACACACTAAGTCACATTAAGTCAATTAAGCAAATGAAGCTCAAAAGGTAAGAGGAGAGTGGCTTCTCAAAGTGTGTTACAACCATGACCTGTTTCGAGCACCTTCCCAAAAATATCAGCTGGGAATAATTCAAAAGTTACGAAAAGTCTGTCCTTATTCTAACACAGCAGCTTCTGTAGCATAGCTGCTGTAAAAAGAGAAGCAACTAGGTAAATTGCTTTAATATTGTGCAATATGCTCAGCTGGGAATCACTTCACAGGTTTTATTTACCTATGGACATGTGCTGATTGACCTTCTCTATCCATGAGGAAAAAAAAAAAGGTGCAGATCAGGTATGATCAGCTGATCTAATGTCTTCCTGACAATAAGTCAGGAGCCACATTTTACTTTGGCCATCCACACCTTCCATCCCCTACCACATCAGACTAAGTTCTCTTACCAGTTCTTTTGCTTAAGTTCTGGTACTCATTAGAACCTTTAAAAGTCCATTTACTCTTCAGCGACTCTGTGTCACTGAACCACCACAATCTCCCTCACAAACAATACCACCTTCACAGATAAACAAAAAGTCTATGTTAAAGTCTGTGTTAGACACAGTCTAACAAAAAGCTCCACCTCATCATGATACATTAGAAACAATAAATTCCTCGCCAAGTTCTTCCCTTACATTTACAATTGTGACTGCAGGAGAGGCAAAGAAGGCAATGCTAAGTGGGAAACTTTGTTAACTGTCCTGGCCTTCCTTTTAAACAAGGAAAGAACTTCTGCACAGCTTCTAACTGTTCCAACACATCCAGAAAGCTGTTTCTCAAAACATAATGGCACTTCTTGCAATACTAAGGGCATAGGCCTTCAACAGGTTTTTTTGGTACTACTAACACAGATGAGAGTAACACATGTATTGATTTCAGCATTCATGCAATAGCCACTGATGGCAATCTAAATTAACAAGTAAGAACCACCAGAAAGAAGCTAGAAATGCCACATCCCAGCATGTCCCCTTCTCAATTTCTCTTGATGGAACAGGAAAATTCCTCAGCTGTCACACTGTGTAGGATCTTGCCTCTCATGCTTTTAAGTGGCAGGGAACAACAGAGTTCTTACAGTACACATCACATACCAAGGAATGTTACAGCATAAATACAATCATTAAAACACAACATACTAGAAGATGACCTGTATTTTAGGGAAATTTGAGGAATGCTACAGATGTAAAGGTAATGGCAAATCCAGCACTTTGTCTTCCTTAAATGACTGACTATTGTAAATCCAGGAACATGTGAGTTTCTAATAACTCCCTACCACTGCAGCTTAATTGCTTTTTGCTAAGCTGGGAGCAAGACTTCTCTGTGAGTTTATGCAAGTGCTGCCTGCCAGAAAACACAAAGGGAAGGAAAAGCAACTACCTGTTGGGAATGTGCAGCTCCTCCAGACAGATAATGAAGATAAGCTCAGCATTACTTCATTGCAGAGCATAATGCTAAAATTTTGCATAACTCAAAAATAATTTAAAGCAGAAAGCAGCTTTCGAATAAATATTCAAAAGTTTTCTCATACATGATAGTTTTATTTACTTCTGAGGTTTTCTGGGATAGAAATCTTAGATCTTTATAACTTTTACTATTTCTGCATAAAATAGACGTAACACACAACACATTTCAATTCTGAGTGCAACAGAGAAGATGACAATACAGTTACCCTGTACTCCCAAATGTAACGAAATAAAGACTTAGCTGAAATTACTACACGCAGAAGAAAATCCTCACATGCTTTGTTTTTTTGATCCAAAAGCTAAAACATTCTAGTTCTTATTACATGCTGATAGACACGTAGCATAGTACAAAACTTTTGTTCAGCAATTACACATTTTCATTATCTGTGACTGCCCCTCTTCATTGACTGAAGCTAGGCAACTGCATCTCTAGATTTTCAGAAATCAAGTGAAGCATAGATGGCCCAAAGGAAAGAACCAGTGCAAATTAAGACATCAAAAATATCTTTCAGATACTCAAGGCTTAAAAAAGGGGAGCACACTCCCCCCTCAAAACCAGTTTATTAAAATAACTCAAGAACAGAAGGTTTATTACCACCAATTTCTTGAGAAACAATCACAACACTAAAAAGCATGTGATTCATCTATCAATGGTCAGAGCCATCACCTGGTATAATTCCATACAACTTCTGCTTTTAAGAGTTTACTCCTGTGCTGTATGGAAGGTTTGATGTAAACTATATGAAGTAAAACTTTACAGTCAGCATGTTGCTGTCTGTTCAAAAAAACACTGAAGAAATGCTGCCTAGTACACTAAGAGCCACAACAGCACTGAGCAGGGTTCATGCACTTTCATAATCTAGACATGATGTCAAACTACATCATCAGCACCAGAAAACATTTAAAACAAGTTTTACAGGAAGATCATAAATTGTTTCCTGATTATCACACATTGGTGTTTTCCTTCTATATATTTGGGATAAGTGGTACTGTGTCTCTCAGCTAGCACACGGGAAAAAGAGGATATCCTCTGTTGGGAACGAGCCCAGTGTGTTATTTTTCAGTTTGAAAGTGTTTAGGTTAAAAGTAGGAAGCTCACATTTCTGCTTGTAAAGATAAACAACTTTTTTCCTATGCTTGTAAATACTGTGAGATAGTTAATGTATCATCCACCAGACCTTTTTTTTGTGTAAAGGATTAGACTGCTCTGGATGGAAAACACAATTCTGAAAGACTGATATTATCAAAACTCAGAATTAGTTTAAAGGCCAAAGATGCACTCAAGTATCTTTGTATTAATGGAAACTTTCTTATTTTGACACTTGGCAGCCCCAAAGCTCAACTGTAATACACCACTTCATAACAACCCTTCTTTCCAGTCATTTCACAGTATTCAAAATTAACAAACCAAAATTAAAACCATTTTCCATTCTACGTCACAACTCCCATTTTAGTTTTTTCCCAGAGTATGAAATGTTTTTCTATATTATCTATTGTTTCAGGATAGAAAAAATCTCTTAGCACAAGCCAGTTTCATGGTTTCCACTTTACCAAAACCACGTTAGGGAAGGGCTGTATTGAACAAAGATGAACAACTGTCTCCTAAAAAACACAGCCTCGTCATGTGATCTTCAAGACAACATTTGAGACAGCACCTCTGCAGAATGACATATTACTGCCAATCAGAAGCCATGAAAACATTCTAAATCAGAATCTTGCAGTCTACTGCTAATCTGCTCTATTAGTGTCAAAATGCCAAACACAAATATAATAAGAATTGCATCATTTGATTCATAGCTTTTACTGCACAAGCCAAGAATCTGTACCGAAGGTCTCACTGTAGCTCTAACAGCACCCACAAACTATTTGAGTGACAGCTGACTATACAGAACATTGGCCCTAAAGGCATGAAGTACAAGGTGTGGACAGGTAGGTTTGTATTCCTATCATATAAAGACCCAAAAGAGGAAAAAAAAAGACAATCAGCAGATCCCAAACAGATAACTAAGTAGGAGAATAAGAATAAAAATGAATCTGAGGGTGATAAAACTGTTCTGAAACCCTGTGATCATAGAGCTAAGTGTGGAGAGCATAACACAGGGGAAACCTCCCATACCTTTTAAAGTGAAAAATGACAGCCTGTAAAGACAGGTATCCAAAGGTCAGAACATCTTATACAAAACTAGTAAGGAGCACCACATCACAGACTGACAGAAAATACCTACCTATTTCAGATAAATGCTTTTTATGAATTTTTAATGCTTAATTAAATTAAATGCTTTTTAATTCTGAATTTTTTTTATTAATTCTTTTTTTTAAACATTTATTCATGCCTGTGAGTGAAATGAACACAACTTTGAGCAATTCAGCCATCTGAAAGCAGCTCATCTGGGTATCTATGACCCTAATTTACATTCTAGAACCCAAACAAATATCCAGAAAGAAATAAAGAGGATGAACTAAGGTATTAAAAAACTTCTTTCACTTGTATATATCATCCAGGACAAGTTTCCTCTACAGATTTGTTTCCCCAAATATCCAGAGCATTAAATGAAAACATGTAAGCTAATAGGATTTATTGCCTCAATCAGTGATTATGTTATTTCAGAGTTAACCACTAAAGAAAAACTAGTTTTTCTCAAGTTTTCTAAATCTATTTTTTTACAAAATCCAAGGAAAAATAGTTTTTTTAAGGATAAGCATTTTTGATGCATATCCAAAACAAAAAAGACACAGATAAACAGTAATTAAACCAGACTATAGGAGTATTAAAAAAAAGAAAAAAAAGAAAACAAATTAGATAAAGAATGTGTGAAAGGCAAGAAGTACCAGCAATAGCTGGTTTAGCTGAAAAGCTATCCAATTTTAAGAGGACAAAATTCATGATATTTCTAGCAATAAGGACAGCCACATGTGCAAAGTAGGTACTGTATTAGAAACCAGAACCCTTAAACACTTGGAGAAAAATTGAGTAGGCAAGAAATACTTGCTTGCTCTTGACACATTTCCAGTTTGTAACTCCGACAGCCCTGAACTAGGAGAGTGCTAGGATATCAAATTATTTTCCAAAACCACCTGAAAAGAAGCCAGAGATGCTCCAGGATTTATTTTTTCTTAAAGAGCTTAATATCTTCACTACACCAAAAGTACATTGCTTCTAGCCTCAACAGGGAGTGTTCTGCCAAGACTGCAGGAAAGTAAAAAAAATCCAGAACACAGAATATTACATTCAATTAATTACACGCTTAATTGCTCTCTTCTTTTAACAGCCTAATGAACAGACCAAGTTTCAGTTTCAGTATGTTCCTGTAGCCCAAAGTTTCAAGTCCAATAAGTGAGACAGGACTCATTTGCAACATCTGTGCTAAAATCAGACATGTTCGTGTAAGCAGAAGTAAACAGTCAGAGTAACACCCATGCCCCTTGCTCTCCACCCAGAGCACCCAGGAGCTGACATGTAGGGGGTTTTCTGTACAACCTGCAAAGAGAATGTTGTATCCTGGAACATGACAGACTCAATTAAACTTAAAGAGAATCTGACTCATCTTAGATCCCAGGCCAGTGGACCACCATGTGTCAGTGGAACTTCTGCCTCTCTTCACTTCTTTGGCCAGGACCTGGGTGCACTATTGAATCAACTCATGTTTCTGAGTCAGTAGTCTAAAAACTATCCCAAGGCACATACAACTTTCATTTCAACCTTCCTGAGGCACACATCAAAGTGATGTACCAGGAAGCCAGCTGGCAAGAAGCAGGCTCCAAATGTTTGCATAAACTGCAAGTTAGCTATTAAACTAATGGCAAACAGCCCAATTCCAGTCAGGAATTCAGAGGCACTTGCCCTCATTAAATCCCAACAAAATAAAACATAAACAAAGTCTCTAAGCTAAGCCACTCAAGATGTTACCTATGTAACACAAACATTTCATTTCAATGGTCAGATTCAATTTGCTTTTTGCTCACTCTGCACTGTGTACCTGTATGAAGTATCTTGCCATTTAAAAGCAAACCTGCCTGTCCTTTCTAGAAAACCAAAAAATCACCTTGTAGTTCCTCTACTTACAGCTTTGCCCACAAAAGAAAAAACTGCAGGGATCTTTTACTTTTTTATAAGAAACGCAGTGTTCCCAGACATTCCTAGTCCCAACTGTCATACCTACCCTGATGAAACCTCTGCAGGAAAAGCTGATGCATGCCATTTCTTTTACAGGCCATATTGTGATACTCATTGTCAAATCTTTTATATTCCTGAAGTTCAAGAGACAGAATTTTTCTGGGGTTTGAAATGGAAATTTAGCTTTGGCGTGAACAATGGAGAGAACGGGCACACGTACACAGATAATTCAGTCAGACATGAGCTCAGTCAGAGCACATTCCAAGCTGGCCGGACAAGAGCCAGCTCCAGCTCACCAGTCATGAGCTGTGTTAGCACAGCACTGTGCCCACACTAATAAAACCTGCTGAGAGGCTGGGTATGCTGGGCTGGGCACAGTCCTGCACTGTCTGGCCAACTCCAATCAAGGACAGCGGATGCTGGGTCTGTCTGCACCCATCTATGCTCTACAAGACTCCCACTGATGAGAATTTTGCTCTCCTTACGTAGAGCACAGCACCATACATTTGAGATTTTAAGTATCCTCCTTGATCATAGCCATTCCTTAAAGGGGTTCCAATGAGCATTTAAAACAAGAAAGTAATTATGAGCATCACAGGCCAATAAGGGGCATAGTCAATTGAATGGATGTTATTTACATAACTGTCCTTCAGAGTTAGTAGCATTTCTCCCAGGCATTTATTCTGTTATGGAATTCAACAAGACTTGTAACTCAGTTCCTGTCAATATCTCAAAGACAAAGGACACGTTTTTAGTAGTATTCAAGTCTGCCCTAAAGTAAACAAAGAAAGAGAAAATTAAGTCGCTCGTTATAAAAACTATGAATCCTAGGAAAATTAGAAAAAGATAGAAAATGACACCATGAAAAGAGATCAAGTAATACAGTTCTTTAAAGTTTTGCTCCAAAGACCCATGTAACTAAACTTAACTTTGCCTGTGCAAGAAAATTAGTAAGTCTTCCAAGGATGGAAAAAAAACATGTATTAATCATCTACTGACAGAGAAACTAAAGGACAGGTGTGCAACTCTGAGCTCAAATAACTAGCCTGCAAGATCAAGGAATAAAACTGTAACATGAACATGTTAATAACATTAAGTTTTCCTTAATAAAAAATGCCCTGGAGCAGTTGAAGGCTGACACAAGTCCTCCATTTTGTATTTTCTTCATTTAAAAGTTAGGTTAAAAAATAAACAAAACAGCCAACAAAAACAGATTTAGTAAGCTACATACTTGATTTTTAGGAAATGCAGTAAAACACCCTTCAATTATACAACAGTGGCTGTGCCAACCCCTTCAGTCTTGCCTGTAAAAAGGCACAGAGTAAAAAGTCAGACCAGAGTGTGAGATTTCTGTCTCTACTTCAAAGTAACTACATCTCTCTACTATTTAACTTTTCTATTGTCTAAAGTATTACATGTTTTGAAATGAACGACAAATTGTCAACTACAAAAGTATCACCAGTATTTAAGGTATGTTCAACAGCCTTCAAACTGAAAGCCGTTGACACAAACTGGAGAAGTTTAGCTTACTGAAAAGCAAATTTATTCTGAGCAGTAGCCTTTGAAATAAATTTTAAATTTTCTTGTATACAGCAATATTTCAAAAATAGAACTCATATTTGGATTTATGCTTTAACATTCGTAATTTGGGTCCATACTCGTGTCACTTCAAGTGCAAAACCCATAAAAAGGTATCTTCCAAACAAGTTTAGGCAGACTCAGGTAATAAAAATCAGTGGATGGTCACACAGGAAAATAGTTTAGGGCAAGGTTTATGCTAATCTTCATTGGAATAGCCAGCATGCTGCAAAATACTAGATAGTATTAGTCAGTATTTTAGTTTGCAATATTGTCTCTAGGTATGATTTGAGGTCTAATACAGAGTGCTTATATTTCTTAATCAAAAATTACTTGTCTGACCTCAGAAACACAAACTCAGTACTCCCAGAAGATTCTGCGAGAGTTAAATTTCTGACAGAAAAAAGTAGGTATTGGCACTTTAACTTACAGTATGTGCAAGAATACTCCAAGTAATACTAGCTTGAACAAGTTCTAACAAACATTCATCACTGGTGACAATCAAGACAATGAAATAACTTTTTGGCTAAGTTGAATGCCTCTAATGTGCTATAGCTGTCAGGTTCATGCATCATGCACACCTGCATAAAAAATAATCTCAGTGCACAATTTTCAGAGAGAAGCTGAACCTCACACCTTTAGTGACAGAAGGAATGCTTTTTGCATCTGGATTATTTTAATTGACTAACTAGTCCATTCCAGTTTAAAAACTCATCAGATTTCAAAAATATGTGAGTTTGTGTTCCCTAATCCATTAATTGAAAAAGAAAATTGAGAAAAAAAATGCTTGGAGAGCTACTCTGTCAACCTTACAAAGGAGGAGGTAAATGAAAAGAAAGTATTCAGCTTCTAACTACAGCTAGTATTTTGTCATAAAGAAAGCATATTTGTTGTCTCCCTTTGTTATCCAAAGCATGGAACAGTAATGTGAGTTGATTAGAGCTGAATTACAGAAACAGGCAATTCACATCTGAAGAACACCCTGACATAACTCATGCATAAATTGCCACATCTCTTTAAATGCAAAAATCTAATAATGTAAGTAAATACAGATTATGTATTTACTTACATAAACGTACATACTTACATATATAATGTACGTAAATTCAGACTACAGAATTGTTTAGAGGGGTATACTATTGTGTTTAAACACACAAATACAACACGTAGAGATATTCAATTCCATAAAGAGAAATGTCAACTCCTAAATCTCCTGATATTCATCCTGAACATAATCAAGAACATACACAGTGGATATGGCAGTGGGGGATGGCCAGAAAGAAACTAAAAAAAATAAATTTAATTTAAAATTGATTCGCTAAATGAAGATTATTTTGGCTCATTTAAAAAATAATTAAATATATATTTCAGTATCAATAAATTTTAGTTTGTCCAAAATGTGGAAAAAAATTAATTAAGGAGTGTATGTAGTTTTAGAGTCTGGTCAGCTATTCTGCATGTAACATTTACATAGGTCTCCTACTATTTATCAGGATAAGAAAAGCTCTAGAGAATGCACTGTAGAAACTAAAGCAAGAGAGAAAAATGCAGGTATAATTTTCTGTACCATTCCCTGACACCACATGGCTTGCTGCTCAGTCTCCCTAAAAGCAATCTGCAGAGATAAAACATGTAGTTAAACCTACAGTTAAGCCTTTCAAGTGGAAAGCTATCCTGTGAGAAGCTGCATTTGAAGAAGGACATTGAGCAGAAGTTACTGTCAAGAGCCATACCTGAAGTCCCACAGTATAATTTCCTTGTCAGAACAGAGGTATTTACTGCTGTGACTAGGTCGCTGTACACCATATATTAAAGACATGAATGAAATGTTTCACAACAAAGCAAAGTTATTATCTTGAAAAACACAGCCCCTATTTAGGAATTCTTTTTCATCAGCTAACAAAAAAGCTCCACCTAAATTTTCTGCAGCCACTAACCAGTTTTGAAACTGGTACCAAAAGACAAATTACAGGGTTTTTCTTAAGCAATTCAACATGTTACATTAATAAATTATGCTTAACCTAAATTTACTTTATTGTGACAACTCTGACAATGTAGAATTACAACTGAAATACCTGAATGGCACCAAACAATTGTGTCTTTAGGAGCAATATCAGTAACAACTTGTATTACTTACTGGTATATAATAGATATTCATTTTAGGGGCTTCGTTGGCAGTCATTAGCATTCCTAGAAAGAGATTTCCACATTTCAAAATATTGATCGGAAGAAGGTAATACTATTTTTTTAAAAGCTCATAAAAGACATATTCTTGGCTTGCAGTGGACATTAATCAAGACATGTAATAAACTGTTGCATCAAATACCATGGAAAGAAATGTGTGATATCAGCATAATTAACAAATCTTTATTTCCACATATTCATTCCCTTTTGTCCTCTATCTTAGTTGTTCAGCACCACTTTAAGCAACTTTAAGCTCTGACAACTACACACTGCCATCTTTCATACCCAATGTAAACAATTCATCCCTTAATACTGTTTAGAACAAGTCCAGTTAGTATTGCAGTTAAAAACTACACTAGACATAAAATTGCATTATTAATACATTGATATTAGTATATGTGGTTGTTTTATTTTTAAACACACACCTAAACAAAGCCATAAATCATAGCATGGTTTACACCTTCATTCATATTTCATCTTGGGAAATAAACACAACAGCAACATCTCAACCCAAAATTAGATATAGGATACTGGCTTCAAAAGGAGTAATATTAGTGCTATAACCAAGCAGGGCAAATGTAGAATTGGAAGTATCCATTAATATATCCAAGAAACAGCACGAGTAAGAGGTTTAGATACTCCAAATATAAAAAAATACTGTAAGAATACTAAAATCTGTGGAAAATCTCCTACTGCCGCAAGACTTTGTGCGAGTTCAAAATGAAGAACACCTGCACCTTCTTTCTACATAAAAGAGTAATAAAAACATTTGCCATATACTTTTATTTTTATCTCAATTTTATCTTTCCAATGTAGCTGATCAAAAGGTAATACAAGAGATTGATTATGAAGACAAAAAAATGCCATCAAATTAGATAACATTCTGATCTGAAAGAACTGTAATATATGCCACTGAGACTATGAATAATTAGGTCAATTACTACACACCCAGAGGGTAGAAATATAATTTACACCCAACTAGAGGAATGCAATTAACATGGGTGGAGTAATCCTTCCTACCTAATCCTTTTATTATAAATACACAATGCAGCTGGACTTATAATGTCAAAAAAAGGGGGCTTGCTTTCCCAGCAAAGCAAGATACTTGTGAAAGCTTAGTCAGCAAACAGGCTAAAAAGTGTGCCTGAAAAGGTTTGCAGGCAATTTAAGGAAAAAGCAAGAATTTATAGCATATACTTGAATACACACACACACACACAGAGTACTTCACTATTTCAAAAGACAAAGCATTTTTCCATTGACTGAATAGGAGTCATTAGAAATAAAGACAGTAATTAATTCTGCAGGTGCTTCGAAGATGACAGTAAAGCAAAACCTCCTCTTTGAGAATCTTCCACCAATAATTAATGAAGGACAAAAACAGACTTCAGAACAGTATGTGAGTGTATACAACAAAGGAAATAGAAGAATGAAAGTTAACAACTCTGAAAGGAGCAGTCTATTCCATGCATTTCTATTACTTCAGCTTGTTAGTTCTAATCAATTTTTGTGGGGACAGGCCACACCCTAACAAATACAATACATATTTGATTACAGTAATTTGATTACTGTAGAAGGGAAATAAAGGAGAGTCTTTTTTCAGAAGTTTTAATAAGACCCCCTTTGGAAAATGGTCTGCATCATGAATGCAAAAGAATGAAAACTGGACTATGAAGTGATAGTAACTGGGAACAGCAGTTTTAGAAAACACAGATTTTTTTTCTTTTGATTTTTCTTACAGTAATTGAAACAAATGAGACACAGATTTCTATACACTGAAGATACTGTGAAGTTTCATTTATATTCTACAACTTAAATTGACAAAAGGCTACTCAGTAAGGGGTAAATATTTTTCCCCTGGCCCCATTC
>VWZN01015153.1:1107711-1119898 GCA_013396955.1 Regulus satrapa | reverse complement strand
TATCCTTCAGCTGTCAGTTTGCTGAGAATCCCACTCTCTGTCATTAATGAAGATATTAAATAAAACTTGTCCCAATACAGAGCCCTAATGGACACCACCTGTCACTGATTTCCATTTGGACACTGNAAGAAGATATTCAACTATTCAGAGATCCACTACAGTTTGTCATTGTGTAGTTGGTCAAACACACACGAGGGTTTGCTTTTCAGGAAGGGTACTAATACTGAACCTGGTTGGTAAAAGAACTTAATTTAAAATGCCTAACTATGACAAAACTGTTGACCACTACACTTTCTGGATGAGACTATCCAATCAATTCCTCATCCGCTGAACAGTCCACCCATCAAATCCCTATCTCTCCAATAAAGGTGAAAATGGAGTTTTGCCTTTCTGAGCATCAGTGACACATGAAGTGGTAAAACACAACCTAGGCAAAGACCTCCTGGGTTTCCTGTGCCATGCATCCAATAAGGATCTGAGGATGCTGAGGCACCAGTGAGAGCACTGAACCAAACCCACACTGATATGGAAATCATCTTCTATTTCAAACTTAACACAACTGCAAACCCATTTTACTGATTTCCTTATTTTCAGATCTTCAGTCATGATTATTCCTTACATTCTGAACAAGCATGAGGTGGTTCTAGGCATCTTACATGCTGGTCCAACAGTATTTATGATAAATACCACCTCTTACCCTAGATTTCTCAATTTCTACTGCAACGTGCTCTAGTCTTTGCCCCACTGTCTCCATGTGACTATAAAATACAAGCCTGTTTTCTTCCCACAAGAGTTCTTACCAAAACCATCAACCTGTCCCCCTACAGACAATAAGGAAAGCAGCACGGATTTAATCAGGAGATGTGGGACACAAACTGGACTGTACAATCTAGATCTCAATCACAGACACATGAAAAGCAATGTCCAATAGCAACATTAGGGAGGCTTGTGCATTCAGTTCTTTGTGCTACAAGATTTGTCCTGCAGAGTCTCATGAAATCATTTCTGCAAAAGCACACAAGGCACATCCACATACCACAAAGGTACAGAGCATGCACAGCTGAATAATGCCCATCCTTGACATATTCAAACTTGACTTGACCTGAGCAACCTCATCAGACTTCAAAGCTGGACCTAACTTCAACTGGTCTTGCTTTGAGTAGGAAATACACAACTCCCAGGGGTACCTTGCAACCTAAATTACACTATGATTCTACATTGACAAATAATTTTTTTCTGTTCCACTCCGTGTGGTGAGCTCTTCATTGATGCTGTGTGGATGTTAATTTGCTGCTAAGTCCTTCTTTCTTTCCTGAAACCAATAAGCTCACAGGTGAAAAATGGGAGAAATGTTAAAAATAATTCACTCTAGTGATCTCCCTCTCTAGCCACCATGGATGAGGGTTTGTCTGTCTCCAGAGTACACAAACTACCCTGTCACCATGCAGTAATTCTCAAAACCACCCCTATGAACACCTACATTCCACCAGGGCACATGGCATGCATGCTGCCCATAAGGTCAAAAATGCCCACCATCTTATGAGGGAAGAGTATTTGATTGCTCATCTTACTAGAAAAAAAAAAAGAAAAAAAGAATAAAAAACCTGCAACACACTCTTAACTGAAGTTGGCAGAAAAGAAAGAGATAAGTTTTAACTTGCTAGAAATCTCAAACTCACTTATCTACAATCTTAAATCTGAGCTGCTAGTATGAATCAAAGTCCAAGTTGCTCTGTCTTTATTGCTACCTCTCTCTAAAATTAGGATAATAGCAATTTGCAATTTAGGCATAGCCTGTTTCAAGACTTTTTCTTTGTGCCATCCTAGTGGCCCTTATTTCTTTCATCTTTTTCAGTACTGCTTTCTAAAAAGGAAGTAGTTGTCACAACGTACTTAAGAACTAAAGCACCTCATATTAAGCAAGAAAGTCCAGTTGCCTTCTGGAGAACAACCAAAGCACATAGGCACATACAACCACTACTTTGTAAAATATTCTTAATCATAAATGAAGTCCTGGAAACCTTGGTTGAAAGTGATCCTCAGTTTTGATCTCTAAACATAACACTATGAGATGCAATAAATCTAAAAACAAATACAAAAACCATGCAAATTTGTGCACTTAGGAATCTACACTTAAAACCAAAGTATTAAACCTAAGGGATGGCACAATTTAAGTCCTGTATTTAAAACAAAAAAAGATCAAATCCTTGAAATACTTGAAAAAAATCTGTAAGTTTACTGCAAAGAGATTTTTCCTACCTCTAGAAAGCAAGCTCTAACTCATCTGGGACTTCAAGACAATAGGCCAAAATTTCCTATTCTTATGAAATGAGTCACTTCAGATATTTGAAAGAGTAAAAGAGGTCAATCACTCAATTAACAGCACAGCAGCTTCTAACTGCAAAGAGGCTCCAATATAATACAGATGCAGAGGAAACAAGGACACTAACTGACAAATAACCCTTTCTTCCAAGCTCTGCCATAAGAAGGAAAGGAGACCTAAATTGTGTCACCTCAACATAAATAAAGACTACACACCTTGCGTTAACAAGCTTTTCCTTTTGAATTTAGCAAGACATTAATTTACTTAACGTACCTGAATTTGGGTAAAGACAGACATCATTTATTTCATGTTCTGGTTCCATTGAAGTAAATTACTTTCCCTGAAATTGTAGGAAGAAAATAAATAATAAAGAACTCCAAACAGTATAATTAAATTCAGTAAATCTAAAAATTAATAACAGCTACTATAGAAGCTAAGAAACATGATGGAATAAAGAAGGAACAGATTTTGCAGAACAATGTCATTAATATCTGAAGATAACACAAGGAATTCAGTATTGTATTTTATCTCTGATTCAATCTCTTACAGGAAGTGCAGCCTACTGGCAATTGAAAACATAGCAATGTATAGTGGCACCTCTAATTTCTCAGCTTACACTTTTGTGTTGAAAATATATGTCAGATTTACTTTATTTTATGCAAAAGTGGGGTTGAGACAAGTTCCTGGCACATTGTCAGTTTATTCACCTCACTTTATTCATAAACAGTGGTAGTTTAAAATAATTTTACTTTGCTAAGTATTGTTAGGTGAAAAAATGGATTAGGAATGGAATTTGAATCTGAAGCTTGGTTATTCCACTGTACCAATGTCTACATGGAATGAAATAATACATCTCATCACTTTATTTATGATTTATAAACTAGTATTTAAAGTACTAGGGAGGTCATATATAAAATAAAAGTAGTAAGAGCATGCAGTGGTATCTAGCCTAGATCAAAACTGAAGTTATAAAGGCTACTTAAGAAAGAGGCAAAAGCAGGAAATAATGTTCTCAAAATAGTAAGAACTGGAACACAGTCTGAAAAACCCAGACAAAATACAGGTGCTCTTATAAGCCAACACACAAAACAGCCAGTAAAGGAAGAGTCTCTAACAACTGGACTACATAATCTGAAGCATGAGACTACATGCCTACACAGTTCTAAATGAGGGACAGGAATAAGGCAAATTTTGATCCTGTTCCTCTTTTTTTTCTTTCCCTGCAGCAATCCCACCTACCTTTCTGGGCCCTTCCTTTCCCTCCCAGTTACATGCTGTTACCCCACCCACCTCTGGGCTCTCCCAGATGATTAAGAAGAGTCCTCCTCCACCCGGGCCTCAGCAGACAAAAGCCTGGTGCTCCCCACCCCAAAGCACGTCTCAGCATGGGGCTATTCTGGTATCAAAGCCATATGCTCTCCACCCGCAGTCTGCCTCTGCACTTGGTTCCCAGCCAGAGATAGTCAGGAACCAGCATCTGGGAGAGGTGGAGCCAGCTGGAACATACTCTAGGAAAGAGTCCAAAGCTATCTCTGCCTTCCAGCGCTGAGAAACCCTCCCTTTTCCCACCAGAGGCCACCTGACAAACTTTACAGCTTTTGGTTCTCAAGGAGGGAAATACACATACCTAGGAAAAAGGGAGAGAGGCCACTGCAGATGTTTTAAATAATAACCAATAATTTATTTGCTCTTTCAAACAATAAAAATTAACTGCAGAGGAGCTTACACAAAACTACTTGCGATCACAGAAAAAAAAAAAGAGGCTGTTGAAAGTTCAAGAAGCAGCACAACAATACTGAAGTGACTGCCTGAAATAATTAGAAAAAAGCCTTTACTACAACTCTCTTTATGTTTCACTATGAAGTGAGAAAAGCATAGATGCAGCATGTGTTTTAGAAGGAACACAATGACTACAGACATCCCCTCAAACCAAAACAAGTTACAGTGAATCTGTGTGGTAGCAAAATATGTTGCCCCATTGATTCACAGGAAGGTTCACTGACAGAAAGATAAGAAAGAGGATGTTATGATATAATGAAAGAAGTGCTATGAAAATTAGAGATTTCAGTATCACTTAGAGGAGCGAAGGGCAGAGATAAAGACAATGCCCTTTGCAACATAATCCCCTAAATACAGTGTAAGACACTGTCATATGGTTCCATGCTCAGTATCTGCTTCAGTATCCAAACAGGATCCTGTGAAAATAAGCAGTACCTGATTTTACTAAGTCCTCAACTAACTGATCTACCTTTGAAATCAACTGTACTTTGAGGAGGGAATTGGAATGAACATGTTTTCTCTGGTGAAGAAACATAAATGGATATATTCGAGAACACTGTGAGAAATATGCAAACCAAGGCAATGGCTAAGATACTACTTTTTATGTTTAAATCCTTCTCCTGAAAGAAGCCTTCTGGCCAGACATGTACAAACAGCTAAAACCCTCCTAAGACTATACCTTTATACCTGACAGGCTATTGAATAACTTCACAGATGTTGATTTAGTCAGACATGACAAAATGCTATGTAAATTTAGAGACATTAAAACCTCAACTTCTTACACTGAAATTCAGTTTAGTTAATCAAGCTGCACAAAAAAATTTCTAAAACAACAACAACAGCAAACTAAACTCCCAATCTAAATAAAGTAAAAATTAAAAATCTGAATGCAGCAACATAAAACTACTTACTGTATCTTTGTTCCACATTTTTATGATTCGAGAATCCGCAGAGATAATTAAATCCAACTGATGATGAAACTGAACTGATTTAATAGGGAGGCCATAGTGGTGATCTTTGACTATTAATGGATTACTAGACCGGAGATCATATAACAGGACCTTGAACAATAAAGAGACAAATTAAATGTATAACATTGTAAGATCATGAGGAAGTCATGCCCATCAGATCTTCACTAAGCATTTAGCTAAACTTGAGATTTTACTTAAATACATAGGCAGGATTTACATAAAATCAATTATTTTAAATTTTGAAAACAACTTATTAAGTGAGCCCAGATTATTCTAACCAGGTATTTTAACATCAGCATGTTTCTATCTAGAAAAATTAACAAATTTAAGACCTAACCAACTTTCTAAAGATATTAATTTCTATAGAAAAAAACCCTATTTTTTTGTTTCAATACTCTTAGTATTTCATCATTAGTAATATTTCACTTTCAGATTCTTGTGTTGTTGTCACATGATTTAAATTTTTAGACTCTCTTCCAGATTCAGTGAATATAAGTTTCTCTCAGAAATGAAATGCACCAAAGAATGTAATTTTTTATGTTAAAGAAAGTAGAGAGCACCGACCCTATCTTCCAAAAATCTGTATTTTATCTCCAAAATTTCCTATGGAACTTGAGAAAGTTAAATCTTTCACATGTAAAGACTGAAAAACAATAATTTGGGGGAAAAATAATATTATCAGTTTAATTCATCAGAAACACAATCAACAATAAAATTTGTCTGATTTGTCTGCACTAACATAGCAGATGCAATTCTCACACATATCTGTTCTTGAAGAGGCTACAGTTTTCTAATCCCATGAAAATAGTGATGAAAGCAGGAAACAATCACCACATTTCCCTTTACAAATATGATGGTAATAATAAATGAATTGAAATGATTCTTGATGTCAAGATAGGACACTAAAAATAACAGTTGAAAGACAATAATTTCTGGTTTTTTAGCCACCATCAAGACTAAAACGAGCACATGATGTTGCAATGAGATGGTACCCATAGTCCCAAAAAGCAGCAGCTTCCCCACACACTTGACTCAAGTAATAAGAAAACTGCAAATTTGAAGTTACACAGTATGTAGGAGATGAGGATTTTAAGTGGTACCTACAAAATTCTGAAGACCACAAGCATCTGATAAAATTAAACTACAGTTTGACTATTACTACTCTATACATGTAATTTATGGTCTAATAAATACTTGCAGTAATAGATATAAACTGCACTCAGTGTATGATAGACTTGGATTGTGAATTCCAAGAGCAGGATCTCCTAAGAACTTGTGATGAAGTCAAATCTACCTGCCCAGTAGATGTTCCAACAGCCATATTCAAAGCCCCATCAAATTTCAGTGCTGAAATGGATGGCAAACCTTCTATCCTGCAAAACACAATGCTTAGAGTTAGGCATTCTTTCAATAAAGCCTGCAAATAAATTTTTTAATGCTAAAAAATAGGTAAATTAATCCTTATATTATAGTAAAATAATTCAGAGGTATCGCTCAGAAATACTGTTTCAAAAAGCTGCACTATTTACATTCACAACGTGTACCTGTACGCAAAAATAGCCACTACTACTCAGATCAGTGTCTTAAAGAATGCCTTTATAACTAAGAAAATCCTTTATTCACACTAGCAATGACAAAAGAACAGGCAGATAATTTCAAAGCAGAGTAGGATTTATTTCTAAAACAAAAACTTCTGAAAGATCCAGAAGAGCAGAATTTGAAAAGGGTGCCTTTACTCACTCTGTGTCTGCTGTCACACTGCTTAAAGCACAGTCCAACAGCCCAACTCGATTTCTACTTCTAGGATCCCAGCATTCTACTTTACCCTAGACAATTTAGAAAATATAGTTCAAGCTTATGCAGCAGATGCCTGGAAGTCTGAAAACATTTAAATAAAATGATGAATTATCTAATCTAATGAATAATTAACAAAATTTCCTAGGTTGACATGAGTTGTTCTAATAATGACATACAGGCTGCACACATTTAATTTCTAGTTTTTTCAATGCAATCTAAATCAAAATCACTAACACTAATTTTCTTAAGATTAATAGGGTACACATGCCAGCTAATTTCTACAGATGGCTGCACTGCAAAATGAGAGAACATTACTTTTACTCCCACCTGCAAAGTCTCAAGTGCTCAGCAACCAAGTAACTCCAGTATTATGCACACTACACTCTGAAAAGTCATTTTAACATATCTAACATAGCAAAAGAGACCAATTTCATTAATTAAGTTCGTGATTTCTTCTTATTTTCCTGCAGATTATTACTAAAAATGAAACAAACACTACTGCCCTTTTCATAAAAAGAATGCAAACATTTACCTCTGCCGTCCCCATAGCAAACAAGAAGTGTACAGGATTTATGTCACAGACATTACTCTCTCTAGAAGAGAAAAAGAAGCAAGTTTAATGACCTCAGAACAATTTAGCACATGAGCAACTAGTATGATTTCTGTAATCATGTACACTATTGCTCAGTCTGGAAAAGCAAAAGTTGGAGGGAGACAGGGACAGATAGAAACAGCTTCCCATACTTAAGGGGAGCTTACTAACAATCTGGAGCCAGAGACAGTGCTGATTACTTCAAAGAGGTAAGGTTCCAACTGGATGTAAGGATAATATTTTTATGCTGTAAGGATAATTAAGCACTGGAATGTGTTAATCATAGAGGCTGGGAAATTTCCATCTCTGGAGTTTTCAAGACCCCCCTGAGAAAACGAATCTGAATTCATATGACTGTGACCTGAGCAGGAGCCTGGGCTCTGAGGTTCTCTCTGTTCTTCTGCCCATATCCACCACCTATCACCAAGCCCTGCCACATCACTCTACTCCACTGTATTCTTAAATAACTCAACTGGACATGAAGAAATGGCCTCAAGGTGTGCCAGGGGAGGTTCACATTGGATATTAGGAAAAATTTCTTCACTGAAGGGGCTGCCAAGCATTGGAACAGGCTAGGCTGCCCAGGGAAGTGGCTCAATCACCATACCTGGAGGTATTTAAAAGATGTGTAGATGAGGCATCTGGAGCCATGGTTTAGTGGTGGACTCGGCAGTGTTGGGTTAATGATCTTAGAGGTCTTTTCCAACCTAAATGAATCTCTGATTCCAATTATGTCAAAAGATCTTTTGATTACTTATTTTCCAAAGCTTACATCTCCAACATATTCTGTCTGACCAGTGATCTCCTTAGTTTCTCTCATCCAAGTATCCTGTTCTCAGCAGGGCACCCAAGAGCCCCGTATTTTGACAATTCTTCCAAAGTAAAAATATTTCTCTCTACACCACTTATCCCAGTGCTTTCCAACTTCTTCCATTCAACACTCTCTAATTCTGTAATTCATCCAACTCCCTTACCTCAAAACCTTCTCACAACTTTCTAATCCAGATTTTACTCTACACCCTTACCTCTCCCATTCCAGGATTTCCCCTTTTTTTTTTCTCCTGTTGCTCAGTTTTTTATTGTGCCTTCCCAACTACTTCATCATTTAAGCTATTCTGCCCACTGAACACCAGCTGCTGCCCACCAACAAGCCACTTTATCTGGCAAAGTTTATTCTTCTCATCTGCCTCTCCCCACATGAAAAAAGCTCAGTTCCTACTCTAGTAGAGCTTTCAAAAGAATCAGACACATGCTGGAGATATAAAAATTCTCTTTGGGCTACTTCAAGAGCAGAAGGACAAAGACATGTCTGGGAAAGTACATACCCTGTGGGCAGATCTCTATATGTTGGCTAAATTGAGTAATAATGGCAAAGTTTTAATGAAATGCTCTTTAAGATCAAGTTATATAATACCTCTTTAGTCCATATTAAGCAATTTTAAAACATCCACAAAAGAAAATTCAATTAAACATAAGAACTAGAACAAAAAAAATTACAGAACATAAAATGAAATGAGACTCAGACTCAGCATATGTTAGTTTTCAACTCTGCAAAGCATTTGGGCAGCATTCAGACAGTCCTGGTGGTGAGCATGCTAGAAGTCTGCTTCCACCTGGTGGAAAGAAGACAGAGGTCATGCATTACACAGAACTTACGAAGCTTCAGTCTGCAAGGAGTTCAGAAATCTTCCTTGTTCCAGATTTAGCCTGTACACTTCAGAACTACAAAAGAAAACCCCAAAATTACTCTTGTGTCTTACAAATACTGAAAAGCACTGCTGTAAATTTGGAGGCTTTGTAAAGATTCTTATTCAGAGCCTAATTTTGCCAAATACACAATTTTCAGAATTCACGATTTACAATAAGACAAGCACATCCTTTGGTGTTCAAAATCCAGAGAAAAATGTTCATGTTCACCATTTGTTTATTATATTTCAGTATCCTACCAATTACTATTTTTCCAGGCAAACGATAAATTAATTCATTTCTCAAGATCTTTTAATTTCCTGTGATTTAAGTTACATCTTGAATTTCTACTTACTTTGTTTGAAACCCTAAGGATCTAACTTTATTTTTACTACACCTTTCAGAAGCCAAATTATGTAATTTAACTCACACTTCACAGTAATAAAACACCAACCAGGATAGGAGAAGTTATTTTATTTTCCTTATTTAAATGCTAAACACTTTTTAAAACAATACACTGACCTGCAGATTTTAATACAAATTTGCAAATACATTATATACGTGGTTTAAGAATTAAAGAATAAACAGCTTAAAAATAGCATGGGAAACTGAATTAATATATATCTTCCCACATTTTCCATTTTTCGCTGTCTCAGTTATTAATTTGGAAGGAATTGCCACTTCTTCCACTTTTTAACTTTTCCAATGCTTTAATATTTATTTTATTATTGGAAAACACTGCTAACAAAACTGAAACAAAATATTCCACTTAATACCTTGCTCCTACAAAATACAGGTCACATGATGGGTAGTGGTAAGAGAAATCTCTACCAAATTTTGGTATTCTTGTCTTGTAGTAATGGCCATGTTGTGAATGAAACTCCACAAATCTGCCACACTGCAAGAAGACAATCTGAAAACAAAACAGAAAGCACTGAAACATACAGAAGCAGACAAGGATTTCCCCAACTTGTCTTACAGCACAAACTTCAGTGATTTTTTTTTTTTTTGTCAAACTCATGCAGACTTACCACAACTTATTCAAACAACTTCTACTAAAATGATAGAATCAACACTCATCATTCTCACTAGCCACAGCCAAGAATTTTTTTAGTATACATTATAGGAACATTGACAAAAGCCAATGAGACGCCCTGATAGTGACTCTGCAGTCAGAAGCAGCACAGTTATCTCATGTTCTGCTGCACCAAAATTAACATTTCTACTTCCTTCAAGACACTACAGTTAGTGATTTCTCCCAGGTACAAAGCTGTGCAGACACCAGTACATTCACAAGTACTAAACACATGAGCTACACATCCTGATAATCAGAAGTGTTCCAATAAATGATACCAATTATCTTTCTGCATTTTTGTTCTTTGCCAACTGAGTAAGAACACTGTTTCTTTCTGGAACTTAAGAGGAACATTTCAGTCCTGGAAAAATCCACAGGGAGGCATTACTAGAGAGCTCAATTGACCTCAGTAAATAAAATAGGCCAGGTTCCTGTTGTCACATTCCTGATGGCAGGTTAATATGGCACATACCCACAGGAAAGAGTCCTCCCACTCCAGAGACGGGATCGCCCACATCCCCTCTTGCACTCATGCAGCACCTCAAACCATGGCCAGGCACTGTGCAATGGAGGAACAGCTGGCCTGGCCCAAACTCATGCCATGCATGATAATCACAGCCAAACCTTTGCCTCTGAGCCTCATCCCTATTTGGCTTGGATTAGAAAAGTGATATTTATCTGGTGTAGCCCATGCATCTTCTAAAAACAGTACAGTGAATATCTGAAATTTTCTACTGCTGAATTACACTGTTAGCAATGCAAATAAGGATGAGAAATTCAGAGAAGTACGTCAGTTACTTCAAATCTATCATCTTTATTTATAAATCTGTATATTCTTCCCTTAATAGACATGGAGAAAATACTGATCTGGGCTGGCACTTCATGCTTATTTATCATTAAGATCCTCCTCACCTGTGTGCTTCTTCTGATATCAGAAACTCTAGTCTTTCACCTTTTATTGATGGACTTATTCATCTTGGTCCAACACTAAGCAGAGTATCATATTTCAGAATTCTAACTAAAATTTCATATAAAGTTACAGATACAGCTGCACAGCTAATGTTACACAATGATGTTGTTCATATACACCACACTTTATTCTTTGCCTAATGCCTTTAATGCTTTTTTCCTGGTGGCCTCAAACAAAGCTCTTCATTCATCTGTTTGAAACAATATGCAGACCAAATCTTTTCTATACTATCTATACTATCACTGCAGGAAAAGGAATGTCTGCATTTTCATGCAGTACAGAAGCTACATAAACTATAAGAACACAAAATTGCACCATATTTAATTGAAAAAATATCAGTATCACATATTCTTAGTTCACTACCATTAAGTCATCAAAAAACCTGTTTCAAGGAAGAGAGAAGATGCAGTTTACCTTCGCCAAGAAAAGTGATTTTTCTTCTCACCTACTCTGCCTCCAAAAAGTTTAGGCAGTTTTTTACAGCTGCCAAAAGCATCCAAATATTCCCCTAATAACTGTCTTACCACTAGTAATTTTCAACTTAAACACAAATTTCTACAATATTGGACTTGAATATATTCCTGTTCTTTCATTAGTAGTGGATACAACTCACTGTAAATCATGTTTGTCTTTTCTCCTTACTAAATTAATTTTGGTCACCACCAGGAAACTACAACCTGAGGGTAGCAAAAGCACTATGTGGAAATACAGCAACTCCTGGCAGAAGGCTGTGGGAAAAAAAGATACCACTCTCTCCCAAGTCTAAAACTTAGTCCAAGTCTGAGACTTTTAAGTTTTAAAACTTAGAAAAGCACAGAAATGTAACTGGCCTTATGGGCACGAATCTGTATGAAAGAAAACAGGTGTTCTCACTGTGAAAATACAAATAAACCTCAAAGCAACCTTATGGGGATGGCAGGAACAGATTTGGAGAGACACTATTTTCCCTGGCTAAGAAACGATGCCGAGAGACCAAGAGGGCTACCAAGACTGA
>VWZN01015153.1:1064305-1093578 GCA_013396955.1 Regulus satrapa | reverse complement strand
TTTTTTTAAATTTTTGAAGCTAATAACGTTGCGGCAGTTGCAGAAGCAAACATCAGAATCTCAAGACATAAGAGTGGGTTAAATGGAGTTATTCCCTTTACAGATTTTTATTATTACTTCCTGAGGCAGTTTTGCTGAAACTCTCTCTTTTTATAATCCAGCATTTGATCATGATATCTGTTCAATATGGGATTCATCTCACCTAAAGGCAGAGATCTGATGGTTGGCTGTGAGAACTGCCCATTTTTGCATGTTAGTGTAGTCAGTGGAGCTCCTCCAGGGGTCTGATTCCTGTCATTTTCCCCAGACATCAGTGGTGTGGAGGGGATGGGTTCTATCTTTGCATGGGAAATGCATTGGGTGAGTGAATCCCACTTGCATTTCACAGGATGCAATGTGAGGCAAGAGGCTAAGGCAGGACTGGAGAACATTCCTCTGGCACAGTGTATTACACACAGTGTGGCTGTATCCTACTGCATGCACCACAGGATGTGTGAGCAGCAAGGGAGCCAAGCCTTGCCTGGGCAGGTGGGACTGTCAGGCGCATGAGAGCACACACCTGTCCCACCCTCTGTATCCATGGAGAGAGGCCAGAGCTGTCTCCCACCTGTCAGGTCAGCCACCAGATGCACTCAAGAGTAATGAAAGCAGCTCAGGCCCTTTGGAGAAGCTCCTGGTTTATACATGTCCCTGTGAACTGCTTTCTCAATAATGTCTTCAGCCTCCTGCTATGCTGGTTCTACCAATGCTGTCTTGTTACAAGTTCCTTTGGGCTCTCTGGGAATCAAAAAGGATATAAAAAAACCAGCTCTGTCTACAAACTGAAATTTGCAGAAGTGCTTGGCAAGGTAGCAATTGTCAGGGAACCTCTGTCTGGATCTCTCAAACCCCCCACAGCTTGAGTGTGGGCAACACGTGCTGTACTCCAGCAACCCTCAGCTGCTGCCAGGTCCCTACCAGGCTGCAGCCAGGTGGTGAAAAACTGCAGCAGCTCTGAGAAAGGGGTGTGAACTGGAGCACAGTGGTGTAGATTCCTCCTACAGGCACTCTGAACTGCGCCTGTCCAGGGTCATGAGAAGAATGATTTGGGTTGAAAGGGTACTTTAAAGATCCTGTAGTTCCAACCACCTACTATGGGCAGGAACACCTTTCATTAGACCAGGTTGCTCAAAGCCCTATCCCACCTGGCCTTGAATATTTCCAGGGTCTGAGCATCCACAACTTCCTTGGGCAACCTGTGCCAGCACCTCATCACCCTCACAGTAAAGAATTTCTTCCTTTATGTCCTGTCTAAATCTACTCTTAGTTTAAAACTGTTGTCTCTTGTCCTGTCACCACTATAGGCACTGGTAAAAAGCCTCTGTCTGACTTTCTTATAGGAGCCCTCTATATACTGAAAGGTCAAAAGAAGGTCTTTGCTTCTTCAGACTGAATTGACCCCCAAACAGCACAAATTTTAAGCACTGCATTCTTGGCGACATCAGCAATCTCAGATTTTTCCTACCTGTCATAGAACTGGAAAACCTTTCCCAAGACTGTTTCTTCACAGTAACAGAGATGCAACTGCAGCACATGGAAGAAGCATCCTCTTATCTGATACTTTCCGGATATTTATACCTGGCCCAAAGTCCCTTTCCTGCTCTTGAAAACTGCAGGATTGGTCACAAAAACACATTGTCCAATCACACAACACGTTGTCCAAACACTGTAGATACCCTTTCAGTCCTCAGCTCATCTGCAGCTGTATAGGCTCCCCTCAGTAAGGAAGGAAAGAGAAAGGAAGCAGAAATGTATCCTACTCTTATACTCCCAGTGTCACAATGCCAAGGATTGTGGCCAATTTGTTTCTCTACCAATGTAATGGTCAGGCAGTAACTTTGTAGCTGCTGGGGTTTTTACAAGGTGTAGTTAACCTAGGACAGTTAGGGAGCTGCAGGCCAAATTTTGTGATTATTTTTGAATGCAGATGGTTACTTAAACAACCAGAAAGTCTCTCAGCCTGTATGAGACAGGTACTTTAACTAGAGACAGGGGGAACTACTGCTAGAGGGACTTGATTAATCCACTTCTTAAAATAAGCAGAAAATTAGTGGCATAGTGGAAACAGTGTTCTCTAGGAGAGTCTCTGTACAAATCACTACTCTGAATTGGGCAAAAGGATTTGAATGTAGTTCTCGTACACCTTAAAGGAGAGTCTTGTCCACCATGCTGAAAGAGAAGAAAGTCCTGTAAAGAAAAGGAGTAAGAAAGAAATTCCCCCATCAAGCAAGCTAACACTGTTGTTTTCCCCTGAGTATTTTCTGAGAACTTTCCTCAGCGAGCCTAAGGATTTCTTTAGCATCCTATGGAACAGGTCTTCAGTCAATGTCTGTGTGTAGCCTCCTTTGCCTTCATCACCTTGGGGGTTTTAAACATGAGTTTCTTGCCTTTCTTGCCTTCTGGTTTCTGCTATGTGTATAATGAGTGTACAGAAAACTGAATCTTGATATTTTTTAAGTCCAGAGCACAGGCAAAAGGAAACTACCTATGTTTTTGCAGAGATCAGTGTGTTTAGAAGTAAGACATTTAGTTCTGCATTGTGTCCTAGGTTTTTATTATCATTTGAATTGCAAATTAACCTGCCTTGCTTCAGAAGTGTTTTGTTTGGGAATTTTTGTGTTTATCAGATCGCTGTGAAACTGTTTTGTAATAATTTTGCTTCTTTACTAATGAAGTTTTTCTTGTTACACTTAAGCGTAATAAAGAAAATAGCCCAGTACATAGGAGAAGTTATGGAGGACTCAAAAGATAAAGTCCAGGAAAATCTTCTGGCCAATGGAGGTAGGTGCTGTGGATGTGGGGGTTTAAATGCATTGATACTGCTTTTGCTTGCTTCGGAATATGAATATGTGGAATTGAAACCCTTACACTTTAGAAAGTGACAACCATCAGCAACATTTTAAAAGAACATGTCTAGCCTGCTCTCATTTTTCTCAGCAGAAGCTAACTTTGGAGTGAAAATGAAAGTAAGAGACATCTTTTCACTCCTAACATGGCCTAGCCCACTTCTGTGCCCTGCCTGGGCTTGATTTCTTAAAGGCACCTAAATCTCATTCTGTATGTCTGTGTGACAAATGTCAGTGATCTGTCAGTAATTTGCATTCCCTAGCTATTCTGGAAAAATTCAGCAAAATTGGACGTGGTATGCATACTGATTACAGACTTGCAGCATCATGCTTTTGGATAAACTCAGAGTGCACACTCCATCTCCCTTTGTCTTCAGTGTTGTACTTCAGACCTGTATTAGTAAAGGATGGGGGGGAAGTTCTTTTAGAAATGTCCTTGAATGATATAAAACTGATGTTTGAGGAGTATAACTGTTGGAGAAATACAATAATCCCACTTACTGTGTTTCAGGGCTAAAGGATAAAATGAAATGTCTCCAAAGTATGTTGAGGACTGATGGTTGTGGTGTTGTTACATGCATGCATTTGTGTATATTAGTTCTAGACACAAGTCTTGGTCTGGTTGTAGAGATACAGTGATCAGGTTACGATGGATTTCTCAAGTAACAACCTCGTAGCTTGATCACGATATCCCTATGACTTGAGAAACAACAGGTTTCGTTAATTTCCTTTGTTTCCCCTTTTTACACCATTCTTTTCCCTATCAGCTCTGCATGCGTTGTATTAGAAGGATATGGAAATGACTTGCATGTTTTACTAATTTCCTCTGTCTGGGTTTGGTAATCCAAACAAATCATATTGAATTAGGACATTAACCTTTTTAAGATTATTGAATGCATCTTAAAGGAAGTCAGCTTTAGTATATGAGGATTTCCCTAATATATTCTAGTGTCAGTCTTCATAAGCATCAGCAACTTTACTGTACAAATTCTTTCTCCCCTTTCTGATTAGCAAAAGAACTATAAAGTTGAAGCCTTCCTCAAGGTAGTGAAATCAGAAACAGAATTATAAACAGAATCAGACATGATTTCTTGCTGTGTGGTCCTCTTTCATACTGTTTGATGACCCAAAGATAGTTTTAAGTAACACTGACTATAGCTCACTTACATATAACCCCAATAGCAGTTTGGTGGTGGCTGAGTGTCTAAAACTGTTTTTTGCTAGATTTGTAGGGAAAAAAAAAAAAAAAGGCAAAGTAGTAAAAAAATGCAGCACTTTTAGTTACATGAAGTTACACACATACACATACACAGACACTCAGCTTTCCAGGGAACAACAGTTGAAAGCATGCAAATTTCTCTCTTATAGAGGGAAATGTGTGATTGTGTAATATATAAACTTATATCATAACAGCACAAACAACCTTTTTTGAAATACAAGTAAAGCTTTTCTTCAAAGATTCATACCAAATTCTCTTCCATTTATGGAACTGTTAAATGAATTTTAAAATTTGGGAAGTGGTGGAATAACTCTATTCTTCATAGTGAGCCAAAAAATAGCAAAATGGGAAGCATAACAATTTTGAAGAATTAAGTGTTTTGGAGAGGAAGTATTTAGCATTGTGTTTTAGAGCTGGGTGTGTAAGTTAGATTATGAGACGTTCAGGGTTTGGGTTCCCTGGGCAGCTGTGAGCTGATAGGAATCATCTCTCCTGGGTGGGCAGCTGTGTGAAGCCTTTTAGAAGTGACTCAACAGGTTCCATAAAGGAGGGATGCCATTCCAGGAGCATCAGGGTGCTGGAGCTGCTTGGCACTTTAAACACAGCTCTGCTAGTGTGTTCACAGTAGTTTGTGCCATCCCCAAGATCAGGCTGCTTTAACTAACCTGTACCAGTGCCAGCTAGCACTGGCAAGCTCACTCTGGAGTGAGCTTGAAAAACTGGGCTGAGAACTCATGCTGTGCTCGGCTGCCCAAAATTTGGATGCTGCTGAGATTCAAGGCGTGTGAGGATAGAAAGGGCATGTGAAGTTCTTCGGGGAACTTTTATATCTCATCAGCTATAAATAGGTCAGTGTCTGTCTTTAAAGAGCCTGCGTCTGCAAAGCCTAAGCACACGAGCTTAGAAGAGAGGCAGCAGGAGGAAATCCTTGTGCTGTGTACCCTGTGATGAAAACACTGTGTGAGTTTTGTTGCTGAAGTATTTTTGACCTCTCTGCCTTCCCCACAGAGATCACGAGCAAGCACCAACAGAGAACTGTGCATGCAGCAGCTGTGTCATAGCTCTCCCAATCTTCTGCAGTTTTGCTCCTTCTCTACATCCTCCCTGTGCAGGAGAATTTGCTTATTCCTGATATTAGTGGGAAAGGTTGGATCTTTGCCCTATGACTCTTGTCCATTGGATGTGGGGGATATTGACACATCTGTGGTTTTGAAAGAGGGGAAGAACACTGCCATGGCAAGGGCTCTCTGCCTTTTAGGCAGTTTATCTCTTGCTAAGAAGCCCATTTCTCCTAACATAAGACTTTCCATGCTTTGGAAATCTAATAGGGTAAACTGACTCTGTTGTGGGGTGAGAGAAGCCCATGGAAAGGATAGTGCTCTCCTGCCAAGGGTATTCAGTATCACATGAGACCGTGGAGTACCCTTAGCCTGGTAGTATGGCAATTACAGTTTTTCACATTCCTTCTCATGCATCTCGGTTTGTAAAGTTTTCCCCTAAACCTCAAAGTCCAGCCCATAAGAAATTGTGCTCAAACCTTGCTGTGGGACTGTATTCAGTCCCTGAACAAGGCAGCAAAGAACACTGAAGGCCCCCGGCATGTGTGTCCTTTTACTTGGCACCTTGAGCTTGTTTTGTTCCCTATCATCTCAGAGCAACTTCCCAAACATTCTCCATTTTTACCCGGTTTGGAAGGAAGCCCATCCTTTAGTCAATGACAGTGCTTCTGGCCTCTTTGTTTAGATCTTGAGACACTGCCTACTGCCTTCCCCTGTCTCCCTAACCTCTGGGGGGCAGTCCCAGCCCTTCTCATCATGGCAGGATGCATGACTTTACCCCATCCTATAAAGGTCTGCAAGAACGCTATGTGGTGGTATGTTCAGTATCCGAAAGCTCTCAGGACTCAGACAAAGAGCTCTTTAATTTCATGAGCTGCTGGAGGAGAATTCCTTATTTGGTACCATAATGTACTAAGCCTTAATGTTTTCTAGCATCAAGAATCCTTGAGCTTCAAACAGTGAAACAGGAAAATCTTGTTCTAGGAGCTGGGTGTTGTATGTGTTCATTTCCCCTTTATTCTGGAAAGAAGCCGTGGGTCCCCACGGTCTGAGGGTGCCTTGTCTTGGGGGTTGCATGCACAGGCCCTTGCTGTGAATTTCTGTTCTTGGATGCTGTGACTGGCTTTATCTTTTATATAAATAGTCTTTAGTTTTGTGTGAAATGGGGATCTCTGTGTGGAAAGTCAGTGAGGAATTCCTCATTGCACCTGCATTTGTTTGATTTCTGGTGAGCATTTGACTGAATCACAGCAAAGTGACACACTATGCTATGCTTTTAATACCTTTGACCAAGTTCTCAGCAACCCTGAATATTATTGCTGATCCTGGGCACAAAATATTTTCTGATAGCTGTTGCTGGGATTAAATTCAGTCATATTGCAGAAATTAAGGTTGAGATTACACAAAACTGGCTTTACTGTGAAGAAGAATAGCTGTACACTGCTGTGTCCCACTGATACAGATAATTTCACACTTTTTCTGTACTGTTAAGTGCAATGCATAAAAGATTTTTGGTTTAACTTTGAAGTTTGGGAAGTTGATTAGATTTGGCAGAGGATCTGTGCCTATTTGATCTAGATCAAACCTCTATAAGAATTAAGAGGTCAGCTTCTGGTTAATGCTCTGAAGTTAATCAAATCTATGTCTAAGCTGTAGCTGGGGTCTGCTCCCCAAACCCTGACCTGCCATCTGATACACTATCTGCTTTCATACGTCTCTTTGCATTTTCAGTTGACCTAATTAGCTACTTGACACGGTTTGAGTGGGACATGGCCAAATATCCCATAAAGCAGCCACTGAAGAATATATCAGAAGCATTAGCAAAGGTAAATTGTTCTCCAGATCTCAGTATGGGGAAGAATGTCTTTTGGCTGGTTGTGATCCCTCCTCTCATGGCAGTCAGTGGGACCTTTGCCTATGGTTTGGGCAGGAACAAGCTCAGAAGCACACACTTTGTACTGAAGCAGTTGATATTATTTTAATTTCTACTGGAATAATAATGATATATATATTGAAACATGTCCAGTCTGTAAGTATATGGCACTTTATCAGATTCACTAGAGTACATTGATATGTTTCTTGCACTTTAATCCCCTTCATTGTAGTTTTCTTTTTTTTTTTTTTTTTTTTTTCCGCATATTATTCTCCACTTCAGAGGTGTTTTTAGTGAAATTGTTGGTCTGACATTAAATTAAATACCTTCAGGCCAAATGAATTATTTACACTGTCAGTTCATTCAGAAAGGCATGATGTATTATTGTTGAATGTAGGTAACAGATAAAACCAAGAACTTGCCCCTTAGATACAGCTGTAGCACACCAACAACAACAGCTGGCTGAACCCTACTTTTTGCAGGGGCCTTTGTCCCAGGGCAGCTCTGACCCCGGCTCTCTCTTGGCCACAGGCTGGTGGTTTTAGGGGACCTGGCACCTGTGTCTCTGTGATAAGGCGGGATAGTAGGGGGACAGAGGTGAGAATAAAGCCTCAAGCACTGCCTTGACTCCCTTTTCCCACTTTGTTTTAGCAAGTGACTCAAATAGAAACAGACCTAAAGACTCGATCAGCTGCATACAACAACATTAAAGGAAATTTGCAAAGCCTGGAGAAGAAAACCATGTAAGTATTTTGCCCTGGGGATTTTGTTTCGTGGCTGAAATTCAGGCAGTGTGTGCTCCCACCCATTTCTGTGCATTGTACCATGAATTTTCTGGTGGGAACAACTTTTCTGGCCTTGGGATATGCTGAGCATTTAAAGACTCAGTGAGAACAGGTGGTGCAGTAGCTGGTGTGGCCAGCATATCTCAGAATCAGCTCAGGGAGACTGAAGTTCCTAATAGGATTTTACTGACAGTGTGAGCTGGCAGTCTTGGAAAAAGTCAACTGTTTTGCTCTGATGGGACTTCAGGGAGTCAGAAATTAGATGAGCTGTGTCAGCTGGTGGATTCCTTTGCCACATGGAACTGTGCCCTATGTTCTAAACAGCATTTGCAAAGCTCCCGTAGGAAACAGCTCTGTATTGCTTGATCCTGCACCTCACAGCATCCCACTTATATTTTTGTTTTCTTTCTTTCCTTCTGTTGGTTCAGGTAATGCACTGCTCAGGCTTCCCAAATGTTCTCTCTCCTGTCTTCATCTCCTTATGGTCTTTGCCTATGTCAGTGCTGACACCTGGGGTTTTTTCTAGGATATCACTGGGGAGAATGGTAAAATCCAGTAAGTAGTAAATTTAAAGCAACTTAGATGGTGCTGTGCAAGCCCTCACCCAACACATGCTCATATGTGCAATGTTGCTACTCAGGATTGGGCTCAGGTGGCTGCCTGGCACTGCAGCCATGCAGACTGGCAGCCTGCTGGCCAGGGCTTCAGCAACATCAGAAGGGAGAAGAATGGAGACCGCATGGCCAGGGACAATTTTCCTGTCTCCATTCCATCCACCTTTAAATGCTGACAGCTCTGGTGTCCACCAGTGCCAGATAGCTTGGGTTGAACAAACATCTAATAAGTTACCAGCCAGTTAGTTAATAATTGGTCTGGCCCAGTGAACCTCAAGCCAAAATTTATAGTTTAGGTCCTTCCTTACTCCTGCCCAGTGACAGGAAGGCAACTCCTCTTCACACCTAGTGCTTTCCAGCCATGTACAGGTAGGTAGCCCTGGCTACCTATACCTCCTAGGAATTAATGTGAACAGGTGGGCTTAGCCTGTGGAGACCTCCTGCAGGTCCCACCTGTGCATGGGACTGCTGCTTTCGCTGCCATTCAGCAGGAGGTGTCTCAGTGTGCTTGTCCCACGGCAGTCCAGGAATGCCAGGTTGCTGTGGTGGCCTGGATCTGTACTTGCATGGCTCAGTCTGCCTGCAGCATGGTCACACAAGCAGCTCAACTCAAAGCTTCCTGAGTGAGTAGGTGCTTCCCGCAAGATGGGGAAATGACGGGGAGCAGATGTGCACTTCCCAAATACTTACACCCTTACTGTAAAAACAATAGCAACAGAATGGTGTAATTTTACATAAAGGGCATAAACTGGCCTCCTGCTAGTCACTACTATTGTGTCCTTAGTATTAGTTACTTTTTGATTCTTTTAGTTGCAGTAAAAATAACGGAACAGCCATTTCAGAAGTGTAGCTGAGTCCTTTAGCCACCTCCTTCTTGGGCCTTCCTCTACCCCAATATATACTATTAGCACCTCCAACCACAGCATAAAGCCTTCAATGTTCTGCTGCTGAGTTCCTGCTACTGTTATTTTTACTTTGTCTTCTTCACCATAGGGGAAATCTGCTGACCCGGACCCTGGCAGACATTGTGCACAAAGAAGATTTTGTTCTGAATTCCGAGTATCTTATCACACTGCTCGTCGTGGTGCCAAAGTAAGGCAACAGTGTGTGCACACACCCCCTGTGGCATTGAGTCCCAGGCCTAAGCACCAGAACCAGGTGATCCGGGTCAGGTTGGGACAGCTAATGACTGCCCTGACTGGGACACTGGTGGAGCCCTTAGCAAAGAAGAAAGAAAATTTCTGCCAAGAGTGGTGCTAGCAAAAAAGAGAGAGACAAAGACTGCACCCAAGCTGCAGCAGGACAATTGGCATGCAGGTTTTTCAGGGTTACGAGCGTGTTCTTGGTTTCCTGATAGGAATAAAATGAGCTAAACGAAAACCAGATTCTTACTGCAGCACTGACAGTTTCTAAAAGCAATTAGACCTCTTCAACTCACAGTCTCTTTCTGTTGGCTGTGGTTTTATAAGTGCCCATACGTAGGATGAGTGCTACCAATGGGGAAGTTACAGCATTATCTCCTCAGAGCCCTACACAAAACTTTTCCTCTCCATATAGCCCTGTCCCAACACACGCTTACAGCGCCATCACTCTTCTGTCTCTGAAAACCAGGTTGCATTAAGCTATCTCAGGTAAGTTTGTTGACTTCATTATATGAGTTTATTAATGCTAAAAAGAGACGTCTCTCTTTGCAAACTCCTACGATCCCCCTGTTCCCTTTCTCACAGTGCTGGCATTTGCCATGAGTGCAGTCTAGCGCTGGATCAGCTCTGGGATTGCACATAGCAGATGTAGCACACCTACCCATGGACCAGGGCAGCTTGTGCAGGGGTCCTGCAGCATGAGACACTGTGTGGCAGCCTGGAAGTTTATGCCACATTCTTCCCACCATCAGCTTCCTGATGTTGACCCTTCCTCAAGCCAAGATCCAAAGTGACGGCTGAGGGTGTAACATTGAGGACTTAGCTGGTTACTAGAAGAGGAAAGGATAGAACAGGCTTAATGTATCTTAACAACATAACCCAACACAAAGAGCTCAGCCCTTCTATCCTACATGATTCATTTAATTAACTATATATATCAACATTTGCTTTCCAATGTATGGCATTTATTTACTGTGCTTTGTTTTGTGTTGTTCAAAGGTCAAGCTACCTACAGTGGCAGAAGACCTATGAATCACTCTCAGATATGGTAGTACCTCGCTCCACCAAGTAAGTGAAATTCCAAATTAAGCTTCGTGTTTGTTTCAGAGATCCCTGTCATGTTTCAGCCCCTTAAATTGGTGGATCCTGGAGGAAATTGCTAGTCTAATGCATAGGCTTCACATTAATATATTTGCAATTCAAATAAAAATTAGTTTGTTGAAGGAAAGTACAGATGAAAGAATAAAAAGGTCAGGCTTTTTACAATTAACTTGTTCCCTTTTCCATTAATCTATTTCTTTTTACTTTCAACCAGGCTGTTACTTCTTTTTGTGTAAAGCAGGCAATTTATTACTTAATTGAGATTTAGTTCAGACACATGCAATCACACAGAGCTTTATGAAAAGCACTTTATAAAAAGATAAAATACTAAATCTGCATTTTTATTGCTTCCTGTTGTAGCATAGAATAATTCAGCTTACTGTCATTTGCACTAGCAAAAGCCATATTAACTTATCCTTTCACTGTGGGTGAAAAAAAATCTTTCCTAGGACTTAAATATTCCATTGCTCAGCTCATGCAGTTTATGAGATCCAGTCCAGGGTACAAGAGCTGACCTGAAATGGAGAAGGTTGAAAGCACAGAGAAAGAAACAAGCTGTCTTGTCTATTGCCTGTCTCAAATGCACAAGTGTGTGTGAAGGTGGGGGAATGATACCAGGAAACACAGAAAAATCAGGCAGGCAGAATGTGTGTGTATTACAGTGGGTTCAGGACCTAAACCAATTGAGTTTTACATTGAGAGAGTAGCCAGTGCAAGTAAAGCCATTGTTCCCTGTCTCTGTCACAGCAGTTTTTAAAAAGCAGGGTGTTGTTCACTACCATAAATGCAAATAAGAATGGTGAAAAGAGAAGATGAGGTAGGTAAAAAAAGTCATGAGGGATTTGCCATGTCAAATCACAACCGTGGATTTCCCTCCCACAGAATGATTGCTGAAGATGCAGAGGGAGGACTCTTCACTGTGACCCTCTTTAGAAAAGTGATGGATGACTTTAAGGCTAAAGCCAGGGAAAACAGGTAAGAAGACCTGACTGCTGGGCAGGGCAGGCTAGCAAGAGATGAGGATCAGGTGAGGCTTCTTGTGTGTGCAGCATGCTGAATCCATCACTGGTTTTAGGACTTCCTGAGTGCTTGGGTTGCTATTGGTCCTAAAGCCACTGAGAAGGCAGGGTAGGAAGGAGCTCTGGTAGCAGAATCAGTGATCCTGTTCTTTAGGCTCCAAGTTATGGATCCTGGAATTGCTCTTTCTGCTCTCATTCTGCTGACAGCAGGAAGCTGGCTTTCTTGGGTTATTTTCAATTCCCACTCTCCACATACTTTAACTTGTTAAATGGATAGTAACTTCCCATACCTGCTTCTCCTGGGGAAAAAGTATGTATATTGCCTGGACTAAGGCTTGTGAGAGCAAATGTCATTCAATTGTAGGTTCATGGTTCGAGAATTTTACTATGATGAGAAGGAACTGAAATGTGAAAAGGAAGAGCTGATGAAATTAGCTTCCGACAAGAAACAACAATATGTAAGTAGCACCTTGTGAGCTGGTGGCCCACATAGTGGCAGCCTTTGCTACCAGCATGTCTAAGCACCTCTCTCAGACATTTTTTTATGCTTTATGGTCTCTGGTGAGCTCCATTTAGCCCATAAAACTGAGGCATGGGAAAAAGGACATGATTTCCCCAAGGTCACTATTTTCTGATAGACTGGGAGCACTATCAGGTTGCCTGGGAACTATCCCAACAGCCCATGATTGGCAGTGTTGGCTATGGAGCTGCTTCACTCAGTGAGGGGATCTCACAGCATTGTTCTGTTCTCACAGGGCCCCTTACTGCGCTGGCTGAAGGTGAACTTCAGTGAAGCATTTGTAGCTTGGATTCATGTGAAAGCCTTGAGAGTTTTTGTTGAATCTGTCCTGAGGTGAGTAACCACAAAGTGCAGGCAGAGATTCCTGGGGAAGTCAAAATGTGCAGCTCTCTTCCTGGTGCAGGTCCTTTGTGGGAGGAACCCTTACGCACCTTGTTTTGTCTTGCTCGAGGTGTGTGCCTTACACACTTCACTCCAGGAGCAATACAGATGTCCACAAAAAAGGTGACGTACAAATCTGATGAAAAATGATTCCTTGGGAGGACTTACAGGGGAGGGGAGGACAGAAAGACACTGTTTAGTTGACTTTTGACTTCAGAAAGAAAATGCTTTCCAAGGCACCGTTGTTTCTACAACGCGCTGCCAGTGGGCCTGCCTGGAGGCTGAGGAGGGAGAAGGGCACGAGGCAGCTGTGCCCCTTCCCTGCAGATGATCATGCATGTTGTGTTCCAAGGTATGGCCTCCCTGTGAATTTCCAAGCAATGCTGCTGCAGCCAAATAGAAAGTCTGTGAAGCGCCTGAGAGATGTCCTGAATGTGGTCTTCAAACACCTGGATGAAGTTGCGGCAGCAAGTATAATGGATGTATGTATTTGGACTGCACGTGCCCATGCTGTAGCTTCCCTCAGCTTAGCCAAATGAACACTTCCACTGTCCTGGGTCAGAGTATGCATCTTCTCATGTCTTGCAGTGATAGAAACCCTGGATTGCAGCTCTAATCCCAGCTGGTTACAGACTGGATTAGCCTAGGCTCAGATTATGATGCAGAGAGATTGCTTACATTTTCTGTTGAAACATCTGATGTTTACAGCTACCAGAACGAAATGGGTCTGCTCAATTATGGCCGTTCCTCTTTTCCTACCTATAAAGCTTAAAATCTACTATAAACATTTACATCAACACAAGCAAAAAAAAAAAAAAAATTTGGAACTAAATCCTAGGACTCTGACACCTCTGTCCCCTGTAAAAGGCTGTCATTCATAAATAACCTAGGCCTTCAATAACCAGCAGAACTTGCTTTCTCCTTCCCCTGTATCCTGAATTACAATTCAAAACAATTTAGGCTAAAGCAATAAATGAGCTAAGCAAACCTTCAAAACAGCCTAAAATCAGCAAGCACGGGTCCCACTGCATGAAGGGAGGACAGAGATAAATTGCTGTACAGCTGAAGCACACAAAAATGCTTCAAGTTCATAATAACACAGACATGAATTCTCAATGACAATTACATTAGGCAACCTGAAACAAGAAGCAGGGCAGATTCTCAGTGGTGAATTCCCCACCATAAGCATGGCTTCCCCACCCTGCACCTGTGGGAAAGGAGCACAAAAGCAATCCCCTGGAGCTTGGAACTGTGCAGCTTTACTGGTACTAAAGCTGTTGCTTCCTTTTGCAGCCTGGCATGGACATCCCTGGGTTACAACTGAGTAATCAAGAATACTATCCTTATGTCTATTTCAAGATTGACCTCAGTCTTCTTGACTGCAGTTAAAGAAGAAATGCTTGAGCTTCATCTAATGATTTTCAAGATTCTCATGTTACTGTAAAACAATCTTTAGCTGCTGAAAGTCAAATGAAAATGCAGATGCTGTAGCAGAATGATCTTCCTATCACTTCTAGTAATTTTTACAGTGACTAAAATATAAGTTCTCTTATTCATACTTTTACAAAAACATATTTCAGAGGCAGAGGTACTATGGTAGTATTTATTTTTTTTGGTAAATTACAAAGATGGAATATCTACTGGACTTGAAATAAAACAATTTTAAAAGCGTGATGGCTAATGGGTCTACTAGGGTGTGTACAGTCCTCTTTTTCTAACAAAGCAAACTTAAAAAAAATCCAAACAGAAAAAGTAGAAAGCATCAGAGCAAAGCCCAAAGTTCCTTTAATTTAACAAAAAAACCCCAAAAGCTTAAGAGGAAAGATCCTCAAAAGTGCTGTGGAACTTATCATAATATGACTTACAGTCCCAAGTACTCACGAGTTTAGTTTTTGCAAAGATATTTCAGTTAGAAAATGACATTACAGCTCATCTGCTGGGATGATTTAAGAGCTGGAGCACATCTCCTGCACAGAATCAGCAGTTACTGCTGGCTACCCATGGTTTCAACACTGCCTTTCATGGGGATGAGCTACGGGCAATCTCTTACAGACACCAGATAACAAATATCCGTGTTATGTTATTTCCTTGAAACAAGGGGAATCTTTCAGCTCTTTCATTCCTTATTTATAAACAGGCTGATCACATCAGGGTCACTTCACTAGACCCCGATATACAAGACATGGAGAGCAATAAAATAATAGTATTCTTATTTAAAAAAGCAGCAGTAAACATCCCTGTTCGCAGCCCTGATTCCCCTTCCAAAGGAAATAGCAATTTCAGATCAAAACAATGCCAGATGGGAAGTGAAGCAATATTACCCAATTTGCTGGAGACAGTACCAGGGTGGTTTTCTGTTAGCACCTGGAAATCCTTATGCCCCAAAACACAGATTAGCTTCATTGCTAATCCAGGGGAAAGGCCAACAGCTCCCAGCATCTCTCACTGCAGCAGCAACCCCACTTCCATTGTATTAATGATCTTATGAAGTCTGGCACAAAGAAAGAGAAAGCCCCTGAGAAAGAATAAGAAAAGGAAGACTGAAGAGCATTTCAACTAAGATTGTCCATTTTATCAGGCTTTAGGCCAAACTGTCAATTTCTCACAGCAAGGAGGTGGTTTAGCACTCTCCTCTGCACAAGCCTCTCTATTCTACAGTTCACTTTCAAGAGTCATCCAAAATGGGACTGCTTGTACCATGTGCACCTTTCTTACTCTATACAAGACTAACACTGTGTGTCAAAAAATATTTTATTCTTTCATTGAAACAGAAGCTGAGCAGGTTCCACCTCCATGAAAAAAATTACAGTTAAAATTGGTTACACTAACAGCCTCCAGTAACACTCAAACAGCACATTATCAACAAAATAAAACCCAAGATGTTCCAAAGAAATATCCATGTTGTCCTCAAAATATTTGTTACACAGAATACAATCAAGTTTACTGGTTATGACAATTCATAGAATTTCTGCAATGTTTTCTTGAGATGCGTACAGTCCACTGCTGCAGTGCATCCAATAGCACAGTGTGGCATGTGCTACTTCTCCATAAAAAGGCCACTGAGATATCTGTCTGATTGTGATCCAGGCTGCAAACTGCTGCACAGGCTCTCCCAAGAAAAGAAGTTTCCTGAAGATCTCACAGCTCATCTTTATCCCAGTCATCCAGATCCACATCACTGAGATCAATGTCATCTTCAACTGGAAGCTGTTAAAAAGGGCAGGTTTTGAATACATGTTTAGAAGTGCTTAATGCCAGGAGATCCCTGAGTTGGAAAGATTCTTACTTCATCTTGAGAGTAAAGCTCTCTCCTGTCATCTCTTTCATTCAGAGAACTGCAAGTGCACTAAGCACAGGACAAGTGAACAAGAGTTTAGATTAGGAGATTGTTTTTTACTAATGAACAGACTCCAGACGAAGGCTGTACAAATAAACTATGTAACAAAACTACTACCATATTCTGTGGTTTTAACCTATCTGAAGTAGATCAAAGGACTGCAGTAACTTTGGTTTTTACAGCAATGTTGATGCTTAAGAAGGCAGATTTGGTCACTATGTTATTCATTACACAAGTTTCCCCTGGCAAGCTTTCTGGCATTAAGACCTTGATGGCAAGGTCAGCATATTCAGAAGCCAAGTCTCCACAACATGGGGTCTTGAATGCATGCACTGCCCCCTCCCTCAGTCAGCACTGCTATCAAGGGATGCAGCTTTCAGATCACATCCTAAGAGTTAGGCAAGAACATCTGGCCCACAATGTCAGATGATCAAGGTACCATTTGGTGTGCTGGCAAGATTCAGATAATGGGAAACCATCAACACAACTTATCAATGTCTTGTAAGAACGAGAACTTTCAGACTGACAGGTGTTAGTTACTCTATCCTGTCACTTCTGAACACAGCAGTTCCTCAGCACTTTCAGAAATGGAGCACCTCTTACCTCACCATCTTTGCCATCCCAAGGTTCAACTGAATGAATTTTGGGGAAAGCTCCACCTCCCACTGGTGCTGTAGAACCACGACCAACGGAGAGTTCCCTGAGAAAAAACAAGTAAAAGGTAAATTAAAAAAATTCATCCAACTTCAATCCACCTGGAATAGTGCCTGCTTCAGATAAGAGGAATGAAAGTTCAAGATTTCATCTCTTTAAGTAGATCTAAACTGTCTGGATGCCAGAACTTCAAGAAGCAGAAAATGACAGAGCCCTTAAAGCAGAATTGAGAATTTACAACTGGATTCAAAGACATCTGTGAGACACACTACTTCATATTTCAGCAGTGTAAAAATCACAGATAAGTGCAGCCCCTTTGACAGTTTATCATTTAAGGCAACTCCAAGGGGAGCCTGTCATTCTAGTTCTGGAAGTCACCTGCAAGCAATATTTGAAATCCAGTGATCTTTGGAACCCATGGAGGCTGTCTTCACTAAAGGCTACGAGGTAACCAGCTTGGTTTGAGACACTCTACCCTGAACTTGCTAGTTCAGCTTGCTCAAAAAGCCCAGCGTTAAAATCCTGAGGAGCTAATCCCTTTGTATCTTTCAGAGGCAAATAAGACTGAATTAACCTTCCTCCCCAAGTGGAGTTCACCACTTTGATGCTCTTTACAGTGCCAATTTCCTTGTAGTCAACACTGCTGAGCTGACGTGTCAGGAAGAGATTATTCTAGCAAGTAGTGCTGCATGATAAGACAATACCAAACCAACTATCTAATGCAATATAAGCTGTTATACAAGCTGTTGTTTCCTGGAAGCAGCATCCAGCCTCACCCAGGAGAGGCTTCACTGAGATGGACTTTAGAGATGAAGAAAATCTGCCATGTGTGACAAAGGCAGACACTTTCACATGCATTAGTACAAACTGTCTGGTATTTCTCTTGGGTCTGTGTCCTGAATTTAACTCGATGCCCTAAGATTGTTCCTTTTTTGGCATTAAGAAGAAAGTCTGATCACTCTAACAGGTAAGAATATAGCACTGATTCCATTAATCCAGGAGGAACTGCATTCAATTAACACGCTTCTTATGGGAAGGTGGGGAAAGGGGCTGTTGCATTTGCTTCTCCAGTTCTGGCTGTTCTTTGCCATTCTCCAAGGACAGACACAGAAATAACACTTCTAATGTAAGGTCTCAAGGGCTCTTGCACACCATATGGCAGCTGGTACTTTAGTGGAAGCAGGGCTCCCACTTCACGTTGACCACACTAAAGTAATAGTTTAAGTTTAGCTGCTCTCTTTGAGTGCTGCTGCCACCTTCTGTCATCCTCTCCATTTCCTTTTCCTGTTCTGTTCTTGCCCAGCTACACAAGAGGCAGTTTCACAGGACTTGTGCTGAGCAAGTTCTGAGTTGACTTTTTGGATGGATTGTTTAAACTCTCCCAGTCAATCTGTCAGGTACCAGGAGAATGGAAAGGTGGAGGGGGAAGACAGGACCCAACTGAATCAGAAAGATGAACAGCAACATATACAACCTCCAGAACTTCAACAGCACCCATTACAATTTCCAAACTGGGGACCTTCCAGTTACTAATGACTAGTCAGAATGCACCATTAGAATTAAATGAAATTAATTAGTAAGTTATTTCTTAAGTTAACAGAGAAACAGAATTTTTCAACATCAAAGCCCATTTATCTTTTCAAATATTGTACTAAAACTACCTATATAAGTTTACATAGCAAACTTAATTTTGCACACCACAAAAAGGTAATGACTGCTTTATTGCAATCCCCACTGAAACTATTCCCTTTCTCCACTGAATTCTCATTTTAATTCTCTTAACCATGCAGGTCTTGTCTAATGCAGGAGAGTCTGCTTGTGATCTCTAAAGTCATAGCCCCAGACACAGGAAGATTTAAGTCACTTAAAGATTTCCTACCTGAGAAACTCATTAATCCCTTGCTCACTGAATGAACCTTTCAGAAGGGCAAATTTCATCTTCCGAGCATTAACAGCTGCCATTGCTGGATACCCAAAGCCTCCGATCCCCAGAGCGCTCTCAAGGTCTGACTGAGCACCTGCTTCTGTCCACAGCCACCTGGAGGAAAAGATGAAATAGAAAAATAATGAGGATAGGCACTACCATAAATTTTCAAATCACATATCCTGCAACCCTGCAGAGTTCAAGCAGGGCTCTATATTGCCCATGACACTTTCAAAGTCAGCTGGAAAAAGGAGAGTCCTGCTCTTGAACTTTGCAACAGGAAAAAGAAACCCCCCCTCAGCAGCACCTCTAGAAGCCAGTCCCACCCACACAGCCACCAAAAGCTGGATGAGAACAGCCACTAAACACAGTGCAGGGGAAGAACTATGTTAGCAATGAGAACACACACCTTAGCCAGTATTAAGGGGAAGGTTTAAAAGTACTCAAGTCACAGATCTAAAGATTACAAAGTCCTGCCCAAACATCGCTATGGAGGATTTCTAGCCAAGGACACTTCTTCACAGCAGTCAGTATGACAGAACAGCTCTCACTTTCCTGAGAAGTCCCAGAGATCCTAACCTGCACCTGAGAGAAGGAGTAAAAGGCCTAGCCTGCCGGCCTGTTTCTTTTAGACCGTGAAACATGTTAATAAACTGCAATTTACTTGGATTTTTGAGAATTCAACAGTCACACTGGCAGACTCACTAACCAGCAAAAGACAGTAAAAGAAACCTCCCTAAAACACTTGAGTATTTGGGATAAGAGTAAAAGATGCTTAATTCATTAATGCTTAGCTATCACTTGAAAATGCAGAATTTGAGAGGTAGATGAATTTTTTTTTAAAGGGCTATTTAAAGTCACAGCATTCCCTTCTCCAGTAATTAGTGAAATACCAAGATATGCTACCCTGAACAAGGAACAATTCTTTCTGTAGCTAAACAGATATCATATAAATTCTATCCCATTACCCTCAGAAATGCTCACATTTTTCCAAGACAACCAATAACACTTACCCCCACATTTTCTTTTTGTATTTTTCAGCCATTTTTAACATGACATCCAGGTAAGAATTTCTCCCTGAAGCTCCTGTTCGTTAAACAGAATTGGACAAGTGAAAAAACACAACTATATATTTTAAGTGACAAATTCATACAGAACTCTGCTTGCTGGTATGTGTACCTGTGTCAAGAATATGAGGCAGGACAGAAATGATGCAGAGCTGATGAGCATCACAGGTACTCTTCAGAACATCCTCACTAATTATCTAGAAGAAAGCAGCAGGAAGTCAATGACAGTAAGACCTGGTTCTTCACTTGTGACTGTACTTCCCTCCAACAGCCTAAAAACTCCATCCTGCAAGGCAGTAAGCACTGAAACAACTTCACACAAAACCTTACAGGTCTCTTGTATTTCACTGGCCCCCCAGCAGAAGAGTTGCCCGAGGCTGGAAAGAGCACCCCAGGCCTATGCAAAAGCCTGGGAGCAGAGGGAGAGTCAGCAGAGGCAGCCTCTGCTGTGGATGGGGATGTTCAAGCAACAGTAACAGCAACATTGGTTTTGTGGGATCTGTCTCAAAAAGGAACTGACCTACACCAGTGGTCTCCAACCTTTGATTTGCATCCTACCAGTAAATGAATTTCTGAGTAGGAAGCCTCTGATACGTATAAATCAATTATATGCATGTACACATACATCAACATGTATTGTTGTATTAATATTACAAAGCATTAAAAATAAAAAAGTTTAGAAGAATGAGAAAGACGAACTAAGCATCATATAAAAATATCTTTATGTTTATTAATAGTAAAACAGATATTTTTTGGTTTTTTTCCTTCCCACATCCCAATGAACTGTCTTGCATGCACCTCACTTTGGAGACAAGTGATCACCATTTCAAATCTACCTACAGCAAGCTGAAAAAAGAAGTTGCCTGACAGAGGGTGGAGTTTTTTGGACAGCAAGCAAAACTACTCATCATGCACCTCCTAACTGACAGCTTGCAAATGACAAGGCAAATGCCCTCTTATTGTAAGAAAAGAAATGGGGCACAGAATTTAACCTTCTCACTCATTCCTCAAGAGCAGATTCAGACACCCTGGCACCATCCCGTCGATGCCTTCACTGTATCAATTCTGACCATCTTCCAGACAACAACAAATTGAAGGTAGAAATCCAGACAACAACAAATTGATGGTAGAAATGAACATTCAGCTTTTTGTTATTCAAAACTTGCCATCCTTTACTTTCTGGGGCAAAACAGTGCAGAAGCACCACACTTAGGCAGTTTTATTTAGAGTTCATATAGACCTGTAAAAACTGCTGCCAAGAGCATGATGGAAAAGCAGTTTGAGAAAATGATGCATAGGTACCTCCAGGAGCTCAGGTGGTGGTGCATTATCAGAAAACAGATCCAGAGCACGAGCAATGATGTCAGATCTAGTCCTCCCACCATCATAATCAACAGGGTCTTCTCCTTTCTGGAAGATTTTAATGGTGGGAAATCCACGAATCTGCAAGACAAGTTTAAACCATGAGCTCAAATAAACCTGAATACTTTTGGTGTAAATTACCAGCTTGTCTGATGTCCTCTAGACTAAGAGGCAAGGGAGGAGATTCAACATTTCATGTATCAAATCTCACACCTTCTGACTCAACTTGAATTTTGTAGCTTCCTACCTTTGCAACTATTCAAAACAATGTTAACATACACAAAGTGCTACTTCAGGGTTTTGGCCTGATGAATCGGCAATGGTTTAATCTCAGTTTAGATGCACCAAGCACTGCGGGTTTAAGCACCATGAGGACTATCTTTACCCTTGATATTTATAAAACATTGATTTCCTGATTTGTCGGGGGATGGCCAATACTGGGCCTAGATGGCAGCAAGTCAGCCTTAAGCTCCTTCTGCTACACTTCCAGTAAACCCTGCTCAGTGTTCCCTCTAACTGTCACTCACGTGGCACTTAGAGGGAAACTATGCAGCACACTCTGAACTCTGTGGACTGTACCAAAAATTCAAGGGTATCCATTCTCTTTTGATGAGCAACACACCTGATTTGGGCGGCTGATACTGTCAGAGTAATCCCTGATAACTGGCACCAAGGGTTCCAGAGATGCTCAACCAGCCTACAGTCTCAGGAAAGAGACCTCTCACTCCCGATGATAAAGGTATAGAAGATGTTATGGAAATAAATAGCCTTTCTCCTCAGCAATATCCAGAATAATTGTTTTCCTTTTTCTCCATTTATTTATGTTGTTACTGACATTCATTAATTATTTGTGGGAAACAAATTGAATGTGTCATTTATTTTTGCCACAAAATATTTAAGTAGTACCAGATTAGGGAACAGTTCAGTAAGGATTGAAGAGAAATCTGACTTGGTAGAGATGGAAAGGAAATTGTAACCACTGCAGAGCACACTCACCCCATATCGGCTTGCCAGCACCTGATTGACTGTTGCATCTACTGCAGCCAGCTTTACTTTTCCTTTTGTTTGTTCCTTCACCTCAGTGGCAGCAGCTGCCCATTCTGGCTCCAGGCTGAAAAACAGAAAGTGCCCTTAATTCTCTCAGAGCTAGCAAAAGTATACCACACTTCAACATTATGTTGAGCATGTTTTACTCAAGAAAAAACCTCTTGCTGAGAATGACAGCTAGAGGGTTATCCAAACAAGACTGATGTCCTTCATCCAGAGGAATGAGACGTTTAATATAACTTCCAGATCTTATTTCTACTGATAACTGGGAATTTCACTGCTAAGAAGGAGTGCAGCCAGAGCAGCACCAAAGGCCTATGAGCAGAAGCCCACAAATTTTGTGAGATTATCTTACAAAACAACTCTCTTCTGGTATCCCAGATATGCAAGGTCTCTTTTAGGGGATTAAGGATATTACACACAACAGGCACTAGCAGGAACTGAATTGTTAAAGTAAAGCCTCATTTACTTTTTGCAGTGCCCACACCACGGGGCATAAAACTCCACCATCCACACATCGTCACTATTTATGACATTCTTATCAAAGCTGTCATCAGTCAGCTCAATCACATCCTTCTTATCTCCACCTCCGCTCGTCCGGCTCTGTAAGAAACAAACAGACCCTCACGTAAGAAGTAACCAAAACTGGTCTCCCACACAGGCCAACTCCTGTGTGTGTCACATTGAACCAAAAGATCTTTATTTGAGCAAGATACAAAACAGGCAGTGTTAGGTCATACAACTTTCCCTTTTTAAAACTGCCTGTACACACAGCCTACTCCCCACAGCATTTTGAAGACACAGCAAGCTAACCTTCTCTTGAAAAAAGATAAATCAGGTCAAACTGACTACCAAGAAGATGTGAGAACACTTTTTCAGTTCTTCATGCACTTATCTATCCATAAACAAAGTGCTACCCAACCCCCACCTCCATCTGGAACCAAGTCCTGGTTTCCAGGCAAAACAAGCATGTGGGAGTGCGATGCACACTGCAGGGTACAGTCCATCAGGGCTTCTACGTGGCCACCCTGAGGATGCCAGAGTGTACTTGCACCACGACTAAGAAATAGTAGTAGGAGCTGGAAGCTTTTCAATTTACCTTCAGGAAGAAATCCAGCAAGCCAACTTCAGAAAAACACTACCAAGTTAAAAAAAAACTGTATCTGTCTAATTTAGATTAGGATTAGGCAAATGGTACCTGAACCACCTGGAGAATGGGGCTAACAGGAACCCCAAAGTTCAAAGGAAAACGCACCTGGAGAGTAACAGCCCCATACACCAGTACCCACTAAGAACTGACTAGCTGGAAAGAACTTCTCAAGAGGAACATGAGTGTCCTGGTGGACAAGCTGAGCATGAGCCAGCACTGCAATCCTGTGGCAAAGGCGGTCAACAGCCTCCTGAGCTGCACAAACAGCTGCCAGAAGGTCTGAAGAGGCAATCTTTTCTTCTGATCAGCACAGTGTGAAACACCTGGAGTGCTGGGTTCTAGTTCTAGGCTCCCCACAGAACAGGCATGCACACACTAGAGCAAGTCCAGCTGGTCAGAGCTGATTAAGAGCTTTGAGCATCTGGTATGTGATGAGAGGGTGCAGAAGAGTAAAGAAAACAAAGGCAGGCTTTCCACTGCAACAAAAGGGACGATGTTGAAACACAAGAAATACCATTCTATGGATCTATAACCTAAAACATAAGAGGAAAGATTTCTACAGTGCACACGGTCAAGCACTGTACGGGCTGACTGGAGAATGCAGTCCATTTGGAGATACAACTTTAAAGGACACAACCCTGAGTAATCTGCACCAAATGGCCTGCACTGGGCAGGGCAGGACTAGATAAAACTCCAGACATCCCTTCCAATCCTGTGACTGAGTTGGGAGCTTTCATCTCCTGTACAAAACAAACACACATTCCCTCAAATACCTGTTTTCCAGAACTGTATCCTCCGCTTCTGCCACTGAGACGTTCTTTCACCAGGGTCCTAAGAGCACTTAGAGCAGCATCGACAATAGCATCGCTTGTCCTGCCACCTGCAGTGCAGCAAAGGAAGCGATCAAACCATCAAAAGGCCAGCTGAAGGTATGCTCCCAACTTCATTACCAACTTCATCCTCCCTCACCCTAATGTTCTTTCAGGAAAAGCAGGACTGGGCTATGAGTGATGGCCTATACTAGCTGGTGGGACATCAGACATAAGCACAAGCAGCAAGACTGACTTCACTACACCTTTTCCTTGCCTGGCTTTTCTGACTCAATGGCAAGCTCCAAATAAACAGGAAGAAAGGAGTAATTCCTTAAAACTCCCTATCAAGCTCCAGCAGCTATGAACTGCAGCTGGGACAGTTAGACAATGCTAAGACATACACAGTCTGGTCAAACCACTCCCACCCATCTGTCTCTGTTACTATCAGCCCAAGAAGGAAGGAAAAACCACACAGCACAGCATTAACAGCTACCATGTATTCAGGGAAGATTTTAGGCATGCAACATCTAAAAATTCATCACACTTACCCTGATAATCCTCTGCTTTGTTTTTGTTGGCTCCAAATATCTTGATAGTTGGAAACCCTCTGACTCCATACTGTCCACCCAAGGACTGATGTTTATCAGCATCTACTGCACCCACTTTCACTATACCCTGCAAAAACAAAACAAAAAATTACACCCAAAATTTCTACAGCAATTTAACACTTTTTATATGATGCTGGGGGCATAAGGGAAGGGGGGAAGAGACAGGGGCTAGTCCTTAACTAGGACTGTAACAGTACAGAGATATTTTACCCCACAAGCATTAAATTACAGAACAATATAAATGTCCGCTTTTTTCTTCAGCATGACTTTAAGAAGACTAAATCAATAAGAAGAAAGACTAAAATAAATCTTAAATTGTTTGGGCTATTGTTTAGTTGAGTTTTTTGTTTGGTTTTCTTAGAAGGAGAATGTATATTTTTTACATAGGCAAGAGTTCAGCTAATCACAACTTGACTAATTTTTCTGTAATGACAAAGACAGTCGACACCAATGGCTTACAAAGTGTTTTCAGTCCCAGAGAATAGTAATGGGAATTCATAGGGACAGAACTGACTTTCTTCCTCTACAATCCAATGGCTTCTTTTAAAAAGGATATAGCAAACCAAACCAAACCAAAATCCCGAGTTTTCAAATGCCTGAACACTTTTCTGGCTAGACAAGTATGAAAAATTATAATGGCTGTAAGCACCAAACCCCTCCATGTTTTCAATCCAGATGTCAAACAGCCAAACTCTCTTAAATCCACTTCCACAAGCACATTTGAAAGGCTCAACTTACTTTTAAAGCTGTTGCTGCTTTCTTCCACTCAGGGGTTAGCCTCTGACAATGACCACACCTTTTACAAAAAAAAAATAATTGTAAATGTCCTTCAGATCTGACAACTATTTCACAGTCACGTACAGCAAACTGCAGGAGACTGAGGATTTACTCATGAGGAGGAAAAGAGTCTATGCCATAAGATCATAGCATCACTCAGTCTTCTGAAGAAAAACCTCCACATATAGACTGCAGCAACACTGGAAGAGGCACAGCAAGGCTTCCCTAAACCTCTCAGTCCAGAGACAGTCAAACTGTTGCAACAAAAGGTCACTTTCTCTCCAGAATGTGGAGCTTTGGATGGCAACATCACAGAGGATGTGTACAAAGATGGAATATATATATCACTAGAATTTAAATGGAATAGACACTCCATACTCTGGACCTGAGCAGAACAGGAGGCAAAGAAGGATGCTAAATTAAGATGCACAAAGCCAGTGTTTTTAAATGGAAACTGGAAATTTTAAGTGTGAATTAAAATCTGTGCTTTCACATCAGAATTAGGCTCAATAACACATAAATGTTTCTGAGGGACTTTCTCACTTACCTACTGCACTTTATTCAGTCATTTTTTTATACTAATTTAACCAGAAAAAAATCAAGTAGAAAAATAGCATAGGTTTTGCTAGCAGACCCTATCTGCCAACCTGAAATGCCAACTCCTGCCTTTTTCCCTCATGGAATTATTTAAAGCTGGAATCCCAAGCACATTTTGCTAGCCAATGTGGCAGCTTTTCCCAGCTGAGTCCAAGGTCAGGATTGAGATGCAGGAGACAGTGTTTCATGTTCAGATTTAGATGTTTATTCTTCTTCTTGGTACTACAAGGCAGTGAGTTCTCAGCACCTCAGCTTCTAGCAGAAATGGCGATGATAGCTTCTAAATGCCTCTGTGCCCAGAGTTCTGACAAGTCATGACGCCATCAAACTGACAACTGTGCTACCAACAAACTGAATGAAACCTTGAGCTGATCAGCAGCAGACTCCTTTTGCTGCTGCTCTGTCACAGGAGCGAGCAGGTACTCAGCTGCAGTTCTTACCATGGGGCATAGAACTCCACGAGCCACAAGCTCTCGCTCTGAATGACCTCCTTGTTGAAGTTAGTTGGTGTGAGCTCTATCACATCATCGCTGGCCGAATACAAACCGTTAACTGCCAGGAACAAAGTGCAGCTCACCGTGCCTACAAAGGAAAGCAAAGACATCAGCAGTCCTGTTGAACGTTTATGACTCCCCTGTGGCCATGCCTAAAGCATCTCCCCACTCTTTGCAAAGCAGCAGTGGTGGGAAGGGATTCCAGCTGGGCCAGATAAAAAAGGGAGGTAAGGCAAGACATGCTCTCCCTCCTCGCTTAAAACATGACTCCATAGGATCACCAGAAGTGGGGTCTGTGCCTAAAGCCACGTGGAGTTAAGCCACTCCTGCTATGGCTCTCCAGAGAGACTTGTGTCACAGCTCCTACCCTAACTCCTGCTGGTTAGACCACCAGAACTTCTGCAGGGATCCCCACCATCAGCTGTGTTTCCTTCAAATTGTTCAAACCTCTTGCACAGCAGGCACTCTAACACATCTTTTATAGGATCACATCCCCGCAGGACTGTCCCAACCAGGCTTGGCACAGTTACACTGATTTTAGGAGCAGCAGTTGATCATTGATTTTAGGAGCAGCAGTTGATCATTCTTGCTCATGAGGATTTTAGTCTACCATTGATTTATGTCTTTAGGAACAGACTGAAGAAAAACAGCTAAATCTCTCTGGTTAACAACTCAAGCACCCTGAGAATGCTACAAAAATAACATTAAAAGATAGAAGGAAATTTCTTTCTCTTATGGCTTTATACTTCTGAGAGTTTCTGGAACTTATTACTGCTTGAGACTTTGTACATTAAACCTCATAATTCTTTCTTCTAACTAGTCAGGGAGACTGAGAGATGACTTGATGAGAGATGACAAGCATCTCTGTAAAAATCCATCCAGCAAAAGACTTTTCTTAACCCACTAAAGACTGCAGGGAGTAAGAGCTCAGACACCCAAGTTAGGACCAGACATACAAAAAACTTTGCTTCAAGTGGTTAACAACTTATATAGGAAGCTGCACATTCTCTCTCAAGAGTCAAGAGGAAAACAGGTCAGTGATGCACTCTACAGCCCACCATACAGGCTGGACAGCATCACCTACACTTTACCAGTCCCACACAAGGAAAGCCAGTTTCATTACCCCTATTCTGCAGGAGAGTGAAGCTGACAGAAATAATATCCTCCAGGCTACTCAAGCAGAGGTCAGGACTGAATTGCACACCACAAACCACTGCCCTCTCCACTGCACCACCACCCCATCCTAATGGTTTCTTCTAGCACGAGGACCCAACTCTTTTCTTCTAGGGTGATCAAAATCAGTTTCCACCACCAGATGTACACGCTAGATTGGCTCTGTCTCTTCAGTACGCCCATACACAAGCAGCACTTCATCAGCACTGATCAACTGACTTCCAAGGCGATCTGTGGCTGTCACAGCATGTTACGGTGACCTGCAGTAGCAGCTGCTGCTGGGGTAGAGTAAGAAAATAAGGATGGAAAAAGCTCCTTGAATGTTACAGTCACTCTCAAGAGAGAAAAGACCTCCTCTTGACAGAATGAGACCATTAAACTGAAACCAGCAGATTCTCACTTCACCTTTTAGGTGATCTCTGGCAGAATATATTCAGAACACAGAATTCACTCAGGCACTTATGTCCCTTGATAGAGAGAAGTTCTAGCTTATGTAAATACACCTGCTAAAGAGAACTCACAGAAAAAAATACATGGTGAAATTCACCTAGTTCTCCATCACTGCATTTTTTAAACAATGAATCATGAGCTGGTGGCGTAACTTTCCTTTCTATAGTAAAACATTCAAGGTTTAATTCAATTTCAGCAAAGGAGATCATTTTCCTACAAGCATCAAGCCAGATAAATGCAAATCTGTTCTTGTTATTAAGGAAAAAAGAAATAGCCCGATTTCAAAAGTCATTTTCTAATGTAAGCAAATCACAGAGACAGAAGCATCAATAAACCAGCTTAAGTAGCTCCATGCTGGTATTCCTAATCCTAATTTAACCTCGAAGCTGCAAATCGGGAAATCTATTAAAAAATAAAGAAAGCTTTTGTCACGGGATGATGATAACGATTCCGTGAACTTCCTCCTGCAATGAGGCCCTCCTGCAGCAGCGCTCGGAGCCCCTCACATGTGCGAGCTTGGGGCAGAGCTCGGGCACCTCCAGCTCCTACCGAAGGGCCCGGCTGGGAATGGTTCGGCGATTCCTGCGGCACACGAGAGGCGGCAGCAGGGCCAGGAACACCAGAGCCCCCCGGGACTCCTCCGCTTCACCTCGGCCCCCGCTCTCCTGCTGCCCTCGAAGCTCCCGATCGCACCCCAGGGCATCCAGGCGCAACACGGCTGCTTACTCAAATCACTCCAATGAAAGAAGGTCTTTGATTACGGTGAGAGACAGCCATGGTTTTCTTATCTTTTGCTTGTTCGTTTTTTTTTTCTCTGCTGGGATTTTTAGGATCTCTCTACGTGTGCTCGGCTGAGCCACCGCCCCGCGGCACGGAGCGGCCACAGCCGGGCCCGGCCCCCGCACAATCAATGGGGCTGGGAGAGCTCTCCGAGGCCAAGGGCACCCACGGCCGATCACCCCTATGTCAAACACACCGCGGCACTGACTCTCGCGTCCAGTCTTTCCTTAAACACCTTCACAGACGATGGCTCCACCACCGCCCCGGGCAGCCCCTTCTAACAGCTAATCACTCTGTGCGTGAGGAAATTCGTCTTAATGTCCAATGTAAACCTCCCCTGGCGCAGCTTAAGACCATATCCTCTAGTCCTACTGCAAGCTGCCTGGGAGAAGAGGGCCGGATCCCCACCCTCCTTTCGAGAGCCTCTCCACTCCGCCCGCCGCC
>VWZN01015153.1:1027160-1063849 GCA_013396955.1 Regulus satrapa | reverse complement strand
GAGCTGCTGGGGGCACGACCGCGGTGACCCCCGGTGAGCTCACAACCGAGGAAGGCTTCCCTCGGTCTGCTTCCAGCAGTTTCTGAGGATCTTGTCCTGTTGAGAGCGCGCCCAGCCGCTCCCTCCTCAGCGCTGGTGGGTGCCCGGGCCTGGGACAGAACCCGCCCAGGCCTTCAGGGAGAAGGAAGGCAGGCCAGGGATTTGTCCTGTTAGATGGCCGAGCTGCTTTGGTACAGCCTCTGTGAAAACCAGGGCAGGGATCTAGATCTGAAAAAAAAAAACCCAAAAAACCCAAAAACCAAAAACCTTTTGAAGTCGCAAGCTCGCCTGTAGAAATCAGCCCGGCTGGGTCTGCTGCAGTGTGAGGAAATACAAGCAGGAGGAGGGGACATGCCGATAAAACGGCTGTTAAACCCCGCTTGGAAAGTTGGGGTTCAGCAGCACAGCATGTAGGTGGCTCTTTAGTATGAAAAATCATGCCAGTTCCAAACCACTGGAAGCAACTGATTCGAAAATCTGGTGTTCTGCCCCCCCTTCCTTCCCCCAAAGATTGCACTTTGCAGGTGGGCCCTAAGGCTGGGGGCTATATATTGGGCACAGATCTAGACAAAGGCTTTTGCAGAGCTAGGATTACGCGATTAAGTGAGCTGAGAATTTTGTAGTGCAGTAATAGCAGCTGAATTTAATGTACCATTGAAATAGATTTTTTTTCAGCAGTTGGATCTGAAGTTGTCTAAATTTTATCCCCATCCACACTGCTACTGTGTCATGCTCACAAGTAGCACTTTTCAGTACGGTTCAGTTCTGGTTTTTGAGAGAATGAAATTGTTAGCATGGTAAGAACAGACAGCCTCAAATTTCCACCCTCAAGTTTTTTTCAGAAATGGAGAGACAGGAATAAACATACATGGAACAAACATTTTAATCAGAATGGCTACAAAATACTGACATCTGGGCTTTTCCGTCCATAAAAGGGCAGGCTGCTGAGCGGCAGGTTCTGGCGCTTTGTAGATCCTAAGACAAAACATATTATTTTACCGATTTTGCAGGCCAGCAATGAGTATTTCTCAAAAGTGTGTCGTACATTCCACTGGTCTGGTGAGAAAACTAAACATGAGACACCAGGACACTATTGAGCAATTAACATGACAGTAGATCCAGGTAAAATTCTCAAACCCCGAAATCATTAAAAAAAACCCAACAAACTGTTTCATGGGGTGTAAAGTAGCAGAGAAAATTGAGAATTTGGGGCGAGGGAGAGAATGGATAATAGAAGGATCTGAGTAAGGATAAGAGTGTTTTCTTTTCCACGGGTGTCTGCTACAGTAGTATTTAACATTTCTTTAGCACCGAGAAGCATGTGTTAAAGTACTTACTGCCAAAAGCCAACCTTTTAATACAGATACTTACTGCCTCGTCAATTCCTGGTGAGTTTCTTCAGGAAACTGTTCTACAGGAACAGTTCAACACTTTTATCTGTGGTCTGGAAATACGTGTAAGATAGTGCCAATAAAACCTGCACCATGACAAATATTAGTCGAGTGATAAATCACGATGGAAACAGGGAAACGATAGAGGGTATGTGATAAATGAATTGCCTTCAGAAAAAACGCGTTAAGAGTGATATTGAGCCGGCGTGAGGCTTTACTGTACTAGTGAAGGCAGTGCTTGAATGGAGTCTCGAGAGAGATTTCGATGCTGTTTCTCCATGGCAGCCTGAACTTTGACGTATCAGTGCCAAAAAGTCTCGTGTGACTCACGGTAAGTACCAAGGGAAATAGAGGAAAGATACTTTAACGAGACAAGTTACTGAGTCTCCATTTACAGATACATAGATATTCACAGGGACAGGATTGGAAGGAACTCTGATTTCCGAGGTCAGCCCGCTGAGGAGGACACATCGCTCCATGTACGAGCCAGTGACATCTCATGGATGCGTGCAGGGGAGCTGGCTGACACCAAACCTGAAATGGGTTACCAGACAAAGGAAATGCTGTGTTTGAAGAGCGCTTGTACAGGACACTGGGATAATCAATATTATAAATGTAAGGAATAATCCTGTATTCCAGAGGTCTTGCCTGGTTCCTGCCTTGGAGGAGTGCAACACAGAGGCATTTTGACTTCACAAGTTCTGGTTGCTTTCTGACTTCCAAATTGAGACGGGGCTGAGTATTTTTGTAATGCAGTTCACAGTAAGACATGCTTTTCCTGAAGGAACAGGCAAATGCACACAATTTTCATCTGTGCTATTAACATGGCTGATATCAGCCATCTGCCCTCTTCTGTTGGGAGCACTCGCCTATTCAAATCCAGGCCTTTCCCAATTCTTTACTATTGTGGTCATTCGGGTTCCCAGGGGGACCTTTCTTTCCACTGCTTTGTATCGTAGTTTATTTGGGATTAGCCTCTTTCACAGCCGTTTTGTCATCGCTTCTGGACTCTCAAAATGGCATTGAAAACCCAGTGGTTTTAGAGGCGCTGAGTCTGATCTGACCATGCAGCCATTGCTCAGACTGCTGCAATATGAGGTTTATTCTTTATGCATGACAGCACACGGTGTCACGTTTCCCAGATGCCTCCTCTCGTAGGTTATATCCTGATAGCAAGTGAGATAGGTAACAGTGACACACCCTGATGCAGAAAGTCTCCTGCCATTCATCTGGGCCATGTGAGACAGCGAGATTGCAAGATGAATCAGAAGGATTTCTAGTGGCGCTTTCTAGAATAGTGTTTGATGCAGGATACCTGTCAGAGGTCCCTCCTTGAGCTGCGAAGCCTCTGTTCTTCTGGGATCTGAGGATGCACGTACTCCTTCAAAAGAGCAGCAAGTTCTATATTTTTAGTACTTCTAACATTAATAGCTGCCAGACTGGTTTTACTGTTGCCCATGAAGAAGTTGAGGAGGAGCAACCATTGCTGATAGAGTGTTGCTAGTGTGACCCCATTTCATTCTGGTGCTGCTGGAAGCAGTGACAGCAGGAATGTGGGGAGACCCAGCCGACAGCTCATGGCTCTGTATTCAGCAGTTACATTTCTTCTATCTAAATTCCCTGAAACATCTGCACAAGGGAAGGGGCAGATTCAGAGGCAAGAGTCTGACAGGATCCCCCATAGTTCTGACTTCTACTAGCTTAAGTTAGCATAGACTGAACCCTCAGATCTCAGTGGCAAAAGAAAAATAGTCAATAAGGATCTGGTTTATTGAGGATGCCTCTGTGCTGTGGATGCTGCTGAACTTGTGAGAAGCAAGGGAATGCATGATGCAGGAGGAGATGTCTCAGATACTGGTATGTCAGAGAGGGTGGAAGCATGAGCACCCATTAGAAGCATGTAAACCTTTCAAATTCAGTTAGGAATTTGAGAGAGGAGTTCCCAAAATTTGTCTCAAAGAGTACATAATGGCAATTCTTCCTGTGCTTACATTTCCTAAGAGGGCATAGGAATAGAATGGGGGGAAAAAAAAGTTTTGTGAAAAAAAAAAAAGAGTTGCTTCTGGGTCCATTTCCCGTCCATTTCCCTGTTTTCTTCAAATTGATCAAGCAGCTTGCAAGCACAGCAAGTCTCAAACCGTCTAGCTTGAACTGTCTAACAAGACTTGACAACACAGAAACAATGTTTTCAGCAGCGAAATAAAATCCTTTTCCTCTTCTAGAAGATCTACCAGAACATTCTACATTAAAAGAAAAAGAATTACATAAACCCATTTCAACTAAACCAATAAGATTTTCAGGAAGTAACATGATGCTTGGTGCAGAGGACTGTATTGCAATTCAGAGGATCCTTTAGGAGCATCTCCAGTTGAGCCTCGCTTCTGTGCTAAACATGGAATTGCAGTCTCTTCATGAGTCTCAGGGCGGACTCAGTCACGTGTAGTTGTATGGCAGGCCACACTATCTGTCACTTTGGAAGTCACCCTGGGATTGTCAAGAAAAGACAAGTATAGTAGACACTGAATGTTGCAGGAGTCCAGTAAGTGTCTTGACATTATTCAGTGTAATGACTGCCTTATTTTATTTGACCATTTGTGCCAAGGAGAAAAATCTGTTGCAATAAAGTAAGAATAGCTGTATTCATTAAGAAAAATAGGTTTGACTTGAATGTATGGCATATAAGCTGACCTGTTGTGTAGAAAAGCCTTGGAGGTCACTCTGAATGCCCATGAGCATAGATTGCATTCCTTGGTGATGGGAGGCTGAGTTCCCACTATGTCCTAAGAAAGGACCAGGGGAAATGCTTCAACCAAGGAAAATTCCAACAAAGGAAATTCTGGTTACATGATGGGAAAACATTTTTCACTGTTGAGAGTGACTGAGCATTGGCACACAAACATTTGCAACCTTCATCCCTAGAGATATTAAAACTGTGAATATGACCCTGAGCACTCAGACTTAACTTTGTCTCTGAAGATCACTTCCAGTGTTCCTGATTCTGCAAAGGCCCATCTATTTCTGTCACCTACCTGTACAGTGAACACAGCATTGCTAGCATAGTTAATGCTTTCTTTTGCATGACAAACTATTTTTGTGCAAAGCTTTCTGCTGAGGTCGGCTTTTGCCACACAAGCTTAATAGCTCTGTGTAGTTCTACACATTGAATCACTGTAACTCTGCTAGACAAGCGCTTCGTGTGTTTGCTGCATCTGTATGGCCACTTAACATCTCTGCTTAAGAAAATCAAAGCATTAACCCACTGAAAATCCAAGAGCCAGCCCTACAGACCTAATACTCCCGTCAGATTATGTTAGAGTGACTGTAAATTATTTTAAAACCAGTCAAATGTTGTTCCTGAAAGGCTGAAGCTGTGTGATCTTGTTACAAATTTGTGTTTTGGCAAAAATCAGTGTTTTCAGATATTTCGTATAGCTCGTCAGTCCACCTGAGCTTCCCCTCTTGGTGTCTTACTTTACTAAGTCATTGAATATAAAAATCTTCCTAATTTAGCTGCTCTGGGCTGTACTGGTTCTCTTCTACCCCTGAATAGGATAGTTTGCCTTAAACTCCAATAAACACAATGTATAAGGCCAGCCTGGCTTTGCCTGTGTTTTAGCGAAGCTTTCAGAAGTGTTTATTTTAAAGGATATTTGAGAAGTGATTAAAGAGGACTAAGACAGCAGATGTTGAGGGAGTTGAAAAATACAGCAGTGTATGTACACCAATGGAAACTTTAAAAAGAAGGAAAAAATACCAAGACTGGCAGTGAAGGTGTGTATTTATTAGATGATATAAACATAGATCTCTACTAGTTTGTTAGTTTGTTTCAGGTTGGTGGAAGCAAGTCTGGTTGGAAGAAGGAGCCTGCACTTCCAGGCAGCTCTAGTGGTACCTGCATCCTTGGGGGTGCTGGCTGCTGGAACAGGGTTCTGCAGCCCTGTCCTTTCAGTGATGTCCTTTTTTCTTCCAGCTTGATCAGTCTGGGATGGCAGTGCAAAGCACCGGAATATTTGTACACAGTGGCAGACAGTATTTTTCTTCCAAGGTACAGTCTGGTTGATTCTTTGGCCTGATCTCATATTGCTGTTTTATTTTTTCAAATGCTTATCTAGCTTTCATTAAGGAATCTATTATTTTGGGGATGGGGTTGGAAAAAAGCTTGTGTAGGACAGTTACCACTAACCTTGTTTGCTTTTCTGTAGTTTCTTAGTCTGAGTTGCTAATGGACAACACAAATTCCCACATTAGCTGAATAATATATAAGCTTGCCTTTATCTGGAAATATAATAAAATAAATAGTAAAAAATGGAACTGCTTTGCTGACAAAATCCCCAACAATTACTTGAAATTATTTTAGAAAAGGACATCAAGGTGACACAGGTTTAGAAAGAACTGGACTGACCTGTTTCCTAGTAATGAGCAAGCAATGACAAATACCTGTATAATACAAATATCCATATGACCAAGAAGGTTTTTCGTGGAAGGAATATGTGGAAGTAGATGAAAGAGAATTGGGAAGAAGTTAAACTCGAGTTTATGAAAGCTGTTGGAAGAGCTATTGAGAATGGCTAAGCCTAGGGGTAGCCCCTCATGCCAGGGGGTTACTCTGCAGGAGAGAGTGAGGCAGAAAGACAGACCTCCATATTTCCCCTACCCTTATAGTTTAGCTTTTATAGCCCTACAGTTTTTTTAATATTCCCTTGTCTCAGCACTGGTGCAGGGCATGGTCCTAATGAACCAAGAATTATTGCTGCTTGGCATCAGCTAAGGCAGTGATAACCACTAGATGCCACTGTGCCATTTCTCTGTAAGGCTCTGTGCCCTTTGCAGACCTGTGCACAATATGTTCCTTTCAGTGGCAGCTCTGATGCCTTTAGTTCATGGGGATCTCAGCAGAACACTCTGAGAGGTGTGTGAGTGGCTTTGTGTGCGTATAATCCAACAGAGACTTTGGACAGCACTGACAGAGAAGGTCAGGGAGGGTTATTTGTCACTGAGGCTATGCTAGCAGGTCCAGTTCTTATACAGCATAAAGCAGCACTAGCCATTGCTCTGTAAGAAGTTGGCAATTTTTTTCTATAAGCTCCTCTTGATCAGTACTCAGCCTGAGTTGCCACTTGCCTGTGATGGTGAGCTTAGGGACAGTCAGTAAAACCTGCATTCAGGGCTACTGATTAGGGACACAAAAGACACACAAGAGCTTTGTAATGCACCTGAACAGAATTAAAACACATAGATGACACCCTCTACTGTGTTGGAACATACTGTCACCTAACCAGCATTGCTTCATGTTGCTTCCTTTGTGACATTATCTCCTAGTGATGTTTCCAGTGCTGTTGCATGCAACCTCTTTAATCACTATTAAATCAAAAAGTGCTGGTGAGGTTTAGAAAGTTCTGGTGAGAATAAACCACACTACCCCTAAGCTAAGAGCTTCCTCTGGGCTGAGTATTCCTTAGAGGAAATTTAGGGCATTAGCCCTTAGTTTGCTTTGGAATATACTTCCCTGTCTCCCTACAACTGTAGTTTTGTGGTGGCTTTTTCTCTTAACCTGACCCTAAACCTAATTCTAGAGTGCTCCTTGGACAGAGTTGCCCAAATCTTCTCCCAGCTACACCGTGTCCAAAGAAGAAACTTTTTTCAGTCCTTTCTGTCCTCTTCCATCCCTACTCCTACTGCGGTCCGTGGCTTTCAGATCTAGTCCTGTCCCAAGCAATAAGCTAAGCCATACTCCAGCAATCCCTCCCAATCTGAATTCTTTGGATATGAGCTCTGGTAATGTCACTACTTTACTTTGGTGTTGGGTTGAGAGAAAACCCAAAGCTCCAGAAGCAGGGCTGATGGCACTTTTCTAAAGTGGCTTTTGGCATCAGACTTTAGTTTACTTGGAAAGAAACTTTCCAACCTTTTAACAGGCTTTGAGTTTTACAGATTTTAACAGGTTTTGTTTCTGTACTGAACTGTAATCCTTGGTCCTTGGCTGGACCTTAGACAAAGAGCCCAAGCCTTTCCTCCACCTACACAGTCCATGGGATATGGACTATCCAAGGTCTATCAATGGGATAGATCTTTCTGCGGCTCCAAGCTTTCTTTAGCAGCCCCTTTCCAACTCCACCCAGCTGCATCTCTGGGATGTCTCAGTATCTCAGCACCCAACACTAGGCTGAGCCACTGGCCAGAGACCGCTTAGATATGGAGATGAGATCAACATCTCTAATTCACTTCAGTTGGTGGATCTCTGACAAGAATTGTAATAGACTTGTGTGAGTGTGCGCATGTGTGTTGAGTTCCAGAGAATTTGCAAAACTTGGTGAACTTGCAGAATAAATAAAACACCCCAGAAGCAAATAGTGTGGGTTACTCATTATCAAGCTAATGAGTGTTGATAAGCTGAGAATATGTACATGTTATACGTTGGAAAACAGAAAAAAAAAGAAGCTTTTCTCATGTAGAGTCTCGTGACTTTCTCCTATGTACATTCCATTTTTCATTTAGCCTTATTTGCTACATGCTCATCTTTGTAAGTGTAGGAATGGTGAGGCTTACAGTGCAGGCACATGTCTATATGGCAGCCCTGTGCATGTGACAAAGATGTGAAAGATTTAGAATTTATCAGGAAAGATACTAGAATTTACCAACAGCTAGTTTCACTTGAGTCCTTCTAGTAAAAAACCATTTAAGTATAGTAAATTGTGTGTTAATAACATTGCAATTTGCAGAATTCCCATGGAAAGAGAGGTTGAGCATGAGCAAGGTTGCAAAGGAAGACAGAATCACCATTGAAAGCCCACAGAGGTTGTCTTGCCACTGCCTGACCACTGCCTGGCCAGGCAGGTTGTGTGATGAGCCAGAAGCTGGTCATCCCAGATGCATATTTTTTTGCTACTTTGTTTTATTTGGTATTTCACAAGTTTGTTTTATACTATATGAATATAACCAGCTACCATCTCAGTGCTGATCCTCTGCCTACACTTGTTGGTTTAACATGTGGAATACTGTCTTTCTCTGGAGTGATGCCCTTTATTTTTCAAATATTGGTTGAGTCATCTTGTGAGTTCTGCAGTTTTGCATTTGAGTGACAAAATGAGTGACAAGCTAGAAGTCAAAACACCTTATCTCCAGACACCAGTTGGTACTCTGTCTGGACTCAACTGATGGATTTTAGAAGTATGTGAAGTCTGTATTAAGCATCTGAAAAGGCATGTGGTTGCCTTGTGTTAGTATTTGGATCCTCTTGGATTTTAGTTCTTGCTGTGCCACATGTTTTCTGTGCCAGAATTTGCAAATCTGCAGAATAACTTTTCTTCCTTTCGCCTCACTCAGTCTGCTAGTGTCACTAATTAAAACATATCATCCATCAGAAAGCTAATTCTCACTACTGTACAGAAGAGCAGTCTGAGGAAAAGGTATTTCTAGGAGATCAGAACTGTGGCATGTGTTTATTCTTTGGAAGCTAGAGGTCTGGAGAGCTATCTTGCTTTTATTTTTTTAAATATTTTTTCTTTTATCAGGGAGAATGGCTTGGATCAATTCCTCCTCAGGGGAGGAGGCTGTATTCATAACTAACTGCTGTATACTATGCATACAAAAAGGAATGTTTCTCAAAATTTTCTTAAAAAAATTTGGAATGTCTCTAGCCAATTGTCCCTGTGCAGGGAGACATATTCATTCAGATACACATCTGGAAAGGGGATGGAGAGCAAATGGAGGGTGTGAAAGAATAAAAATGTGTGTACAAGAGACAGCCCCTACACTCTAAAATAAAGATTCTCTGGGGGAGAAATTAGAGGATCATCTTGCACAAAAGAATTTTGGTTGTATATGAATGCTTGTGGTCAGATCTCTTTTGCCAGATATCCATCTTGGACATTAGGAAATTTTTTCCACAAAGCCTTTTAACTATTACTAACTATTACTACTTTAACTAACTATTCCTCTGAATGCTTTTTTATTGCAACAAATCAAAATGTTCAGAAAAATATATTGTAGTTCAGTGTATTTAAAAAAAAATCTTGATTATTTTGAGTCATGAGCTGACTCAACGGCGCATAACAGATATCTTTACTCTAGAATTCTATAGAGAATTGAGGAGTATGTGAGAAGTACTATCTTTCCTGTTCTCACCCACTTCTACTGCAGGATTGCCTAAGTTTGGTGCAAGGCTGCTGCTCCTTGTAGTGCTCTGAAAGAGCTGGCAGATGGTGCTACTTGCCTTTGACACGCAGTATATTTCATCATTGTACTGTTGGTATTGTCAAAACAGTCTGTTCATAAAAATGTTGTGTGCTTGAGATAGGAGATCAAGGAAGGAGAAGAGTAAAAAGAGTTGAACAGGAGTGAGTCTTACAGTCCTTAAGATTTTGATGAAAGCTAACAGAAATAAGATTAATTTGAGCTACTGCATTAACATTACAATTTGCACAGTTTGCTAGCATCAAATGGAAAATCATATGTGTAAAATTAGACATAATGCATTGTATTTTTTAACTGAGTACTGAAAAGGTAATGTAGATGTCAACTCTAAGGCAGGAAGGGTTCATTTTGATGGTCTGGGCTGGCCTGGGTTAAAATAAAGGTCATTGGGCTTCTCCTGTGTGAACTAGCCCATCTCTTTTAGACAAGCAGACAATTACTGTTTAAAAATGAACAAATGTCAAGAATTGGGTCAGTATTAATTTATCCTATCTTTGGAAATGTTAAATTAAATTTTGTGCACTGAATTTTATGGTGCTTTTGTGGAAGGAAAAACTCACACTGCCGCGTATTGCACCACATCACGTTGTAGGAAATAATGCTGCACCATTGTAGAAACAACATTATAAAGCTCAAAGGCAGATTCTATATGAAAGTAAAGGTTATCCCACTTTCTCCCATATATCCAAGTCACATGCCCATTATTCAGGCATCTGAAATGATCAAGTGGATCAGGTTGACAAATTAGTTTGGTTTGCATTGTGCATTGTGAAGAAAAAATGTACAAAGGACTCTGATTACTGAGTACTCATCAAATTTCCTGGGTTCTCCATAGTTTGATGACCAATAATAGTTTTGGATAAGCACTTTTACAGAAGCTGATGGTGACCTTGATCTTGTCTCACTATCCCATTGCATCTCATTCAGAGAATTTACTCATGGTTATTTGTCTCCTTAAGAACAGATTTTAAGGATCCAGCCCTGTTAGAATCTCAGAATGGTAGAGGTTGGAAGGGACCTCTAAAGATTATCTAGTCCAATACGCCTGCTCAAAGCAGGTTTAACCAAAGCAGTTTGCTTAAGACCATGCCTGGTGTAGTTTTGAATATTTCCAAGAGCGAAGATTCCACAACTACCATTTTTGAACATCCCTTCAGGTAAATTTTTTTTTTTTATGTTTAAATGAAATTTCCTGTTCCTCATCTTCTTACCATCATCTTGTAATGTCTTGAATATTTGTTATAGTTTTGATGTAGGATGTCCTTTATTTTAGGCTCTTCTTTTTTAACCCAGCCTGGGTGTGAGACATGCAGAAACTGTTGGTAGATATGCTATGAACTTGGTGATGAGCTAATCTAGGTGCCAACACATGCCATTCTTACACCCCACTTCTTCCATGCATTATGGTGCATCCACATCCGGACATTTATCTTCTTTCTCTACTGGGACTGATCCTAAAGTTTCTCTTCCAAATCTTAACATCATAAGTGTCATATAGGAACATAAGGGATTTAATGTAGGGATTTAATGAGACAAATGCTAGTGCAGAATCATCAGGTATAACAGAAATTGATGTAGCAGAGTAAGACATTTTTCTTCTCATCCAACTTAGAGGAATAAACTTAATTGCAGGGAACAAGGCAATATTTCAAATTAAACCCCATAAATTCTCCTGTCACCTCTATCTATGACATGGAAATAGAATCTTGAGTGTTAATTTAGGAGGCTGACAAAATGGTAATGAAGGGAAATGCAAGAACATGTCCTTGCTACATTGCTAAAGTTAAAACACGTGGCTTCTTGAATGTTGAAGGACATTTGATTAATGAGCAGGATCCTGCATGGATGCTAAGAGGTTCAGGAGGAGGACTCAACACTGAGTAGTTGAAAGTTCATGTACATGGAACAATCAAAATTAGTCTGTATTCCTATTGTGAAATGTGAAGTTTTAGGACCACAACATTCTTTGTTGCTTATGAGAGCTACTTTGGTGAAATATAAAGACTTTGCTGACTTTTTCTGATACTGATGGAAGCACAGTCTTAAAGGAAACTTACAGACCATTTCACTGCTTGAGACTTGCATGCCGCAGTTGCTCACAAAATGCTGATTTTTGTGTTTATTGGCATGTGTTCACCTTTGGGCTTCACAGAACTTGGCAGTTACTATGCTGGCCTCTCAGGTGAGAAGCCACCAATATACTGTCTTTCAGCAGGGCAGAGGAGAAAAGACTGACTCTGATTTTAGGTGTCACAAAATCTACTGTGCTTGTATTGGGGTGGCCCAGATGTCAAGGCTCCAGTACACTGAGCAAAAGTCTGTTTTTCACAGCTCTTGCATTGCTAAAGCTTCTGAAATCACAGTGAGAGGGTGGCAATACAGTAGACAGATCAGATGGATTTAAAGGCCTGTCTACATTTCAAATTTATGTCCTTAGCCTCTGGAGGTGCCTCATGAGAAGTAAACAGTATGAAAGGACCAGCTGGCCACACATGGTGTTGTGACTAGTGAAAGGTCACTTTCAGTGTGTAAATATATAGTATCAGGAGACAAGATATAATTTGGGCAAGTATCACTATTGTCAGAACCTGTGATTGAACATCTGAGCCTGTACAGCTCTGGCTTTACCCCAACTCTTTGCCATCACAGTAACCTGCCCAGATTATTTCAGTTAAACCCCACAAAAAAACCCAAGGAATTTCCTTATATTGCTGCATGTGAAAAAGTGACACCAGCAGTAAGCACAAAATCCAGAGTCTAATTTTCATCAGGGGGATTAATTTATGGTTAATGTTACACTATATTTTTAGCCTTAAACATGTAAGGCCATTTTTCCTCCTTTTACCACCACATGGATTAAGTTCTATGCAATTTCAGCGGAATGGTTAAGGGGACCATACAGATCTTTTGGTTTCCTTGCTTTGGGTTATTGATATACTGCAGTTATACTGCCGGTGGTACACTCTGAAAACCTGGAGCCCTTTTTGGCCTTGAAGTCAACTGGCCTTATCTGGTCATAACCACATTATGGAGCTCTTCAGCTTCTGAAAAATGTAGTGTGTTTGTTGATTGATCCCTGTCTTGCATTAACTCAAAAAATCCCTGGTTTACATTAACTCCAAAACTGTACCTGAAGCTTGTGTAGGAAAGTTCTAGTTGGCCTGAGACAAAATTATGCCATGGATTATTCTAACTATTCTAGAATATCCAGTGGTCAGGCCTATACCTCTAGCTTGATTTATTAATACAAATAGAGTCCTCAAGGTTTAAGCATAGTGGATTTTGCAGGGGGTATAGTTCATCCATGACTTCTAGAGCCAAGAGACAAGATGAAAAACTAAATTTCCATGTGACTCTTTTCCTTCCACAAAATCCAATAACCTTTTTGTTAGAATGCTTAATCAGTATTTTTAAAGCCATTTGTCAGAGTGATTAGAAAAGCCCAGGGGACAAATGTGCAAAAGGAAGCATTTAGAATGGGAGCTGTCTGCTTGACTTCTATGTCAAACAGTTATTTAAACCATGATGGGATCTTAGGCTACCTTTGTAGTTAAGAGAGATAATTGCTAATCTCACTTATGTATTCTCTATCAGAAACTGTAAAAGAACCTGGTTGAATGCCATATTGAGCCTTCAGGCAGATGAAATCTGAGCAAATGGGTTTTTGCCCATTATGGCTAATATCAGCTCTTCCAGATATTTTGGCACATATGGAAAACTCACTTTTAATTTCTTTTTATTTTTTAAATATATATAAGACACTGGAACAAGTTGCCCAGAGGCTTTGTGGATGCCCCATCCCTGGAAGTGCTCAAGGACAGGTTGGATGGGGCTTTGAGCAACCTGGTCTAGTGAAAGGTTCCCTTCCCACAGCAGGGGCATTGGAACTAGAAGATCTTTAAGGTCTCTTCCAACCCAAATGATTCTATGATTTTGCTGGCTGTGAAATATACTTGTGAAAACATCTACCCCTACTTACTTCCTCAAGGGTGTTACAGACATCACCAGAGCTTTGTGTGGCTGTCACTTTTCCCTTTGTTTTACATAAGCCATGCAAAGAGAGACCTCAAAGTTGCTTTAGTAATCAGTGATTCATCTCCCCTAATTTGTGTCAGAAAATAATTAACTTTGGTTTGCTAATCTGCATATCTCATTAATGCAGACTCTGAAGACAAGGAAATAAAGAGATGTCATTCAAAACCTCTTCTTCCTGTTCATGCTGTGAGGAACCAAGGAAGAGAGCGCTCCAGCTGGGCTGGGTGTGGGAGTCTTCATGGCAGCTTGGCTGCAACCACTTTCTCCATCCTCCTACCCATGTCTTACTTTCTGTTCATCCTAAGACAGGTCAGTGCAAGTTTTGTAAGCTGCTATAGGTTGAGGCTGCCCCTGAAGCAAGTCACAAAGATGGGAGAATGAGTAGTTTCTGGTGGACCAGAGGCTTAATCCTGACTCTTCACTGCTAAATTCCCTGAGGCCAAGCATGAGGGCAGCACAAGAGAACTTCTTGTGGGTAGAGAGGTCTCAAAATAACAAAGGCTATGAACTTGATGCCCTGTTCTGTCAGAAAGGGAATGATTCCCCAATCTGATCTTTTCCCAACAGGGAAAATTTTTTCTAGAGTTTGTGCCAGGTAAACATACAGAGGTCACATTCTTGTGGATGAATTTATGTTGATTTATATTTGAAGGAGTGGCATAAAAATGCAGGCAGCTTATGCTGCAGATGATGATAAGAAATCCTCTAAAGCTGAGACTAAAATCCAGGATAGAGAAATTTAAATTGTTCCCTAGCAATAGTTGGGGCTATATTTTTCTAAAAATATGAGACAGATGATTTTACAGTCCTGAAAAGTTACTATGGGGGTTACGGAGAGATAATTTAATCATAAATTATGAACTAAAGGTGTTTTAGCTCTGCATTAATTACAAATTTCAGTGAAACATCTGCTATGGCATTGCTACAAATTGCATCAAGATATTGGGCATGTTCAAATTGTCTTTCTTGACAACATCAAATTGTACAAATTGAAAAACCATTATAAAGGCTGTTTTAGGGTTTCTGTAAACAGGGGCCCAAAATCACCTCCATCCTCAAGGCATAGCCAAGTAATTTGCTGGAAGGCAGAGAACCCACAGTTATGAATATATCCTCAAGTTTAGGGTATCCCTGTTAGCCTTTTACACCACCATGAGGAAATGACACTTTCTCTATTGGGCAAATGACTGAGACCTTTGAGCATAAAGCCAACTTAATCTGTATCTTGGGTATCAAAGACTTAAATCTTCTAAACTCCTGTGGGGTTGTTGCCAGAGATGCTTGAGCTTCATAGCAGCTCAGTTGTCCAGCAAGAGCTGAGACTCCTTCTGTGCATGCCAGAATAACCTTGTTTTCTACAGGACTGAGCAGAGTTATTTATCTCATACCATATCCCGACAAGACCCAGTAATCCTGCAGATTTAGTAGATGCCCAATAGAGCTCAGTCTAACCAAAACAATAAAACAGGATATGGGAGTTTATTTATTCTGTTATCTTATTTGACTAAGCAGCTTCAGACCTATGCTGCAGAAATTTAATGTCAAGCCACATTGTTCTGGATGAAAAAGAGAGGGTGTTGAACCCCTCCTGTTGAAGCTGTTCTTTCAAAGGGCTGGAAGGTTTGTCCAAAAGTGGGTGGGGTAAACAGACAGCAGGTTAGTGTGGTCAGGGAAGCCCTGGTTCCCATCCTGGAGAACTGGTCATAGAACTGCTGTGGATGGGGGCTTAGGAAATTTTTTGGTCTTGTATGGAAACAGCATCACAGAGTAATGCCTTTTGCCTCTGTGTGTGTGTGTCTTTGGGCACCTCATTCCCTCCAGACTTCGGTAAAAATCTAATAACAGATGGAGATGTGTGTAGTCATTGAAGTTACAGGTGATGGTGTGTGATACTAAACTGTGATTTGTCTAACAGTTCAACAAAGCAATACAGTCTGTCAGAAGGTATTGATCCTGAAAATTCCTAGGTGTCCTGAGAAAAGAGAGAAATAATACAGGTGCCACCATTTCCCTTTCCTAAGTCTGTTTTAGCACCTAAAGCTCAGAGAGAAGCTTGGTATCAGGATTCTCTTAAAAAGTAGCTATTCCACTCTGGGAACATACATTAAATCAAGAGTGCCAAGCCATGGACCAAGGACTGGGAGCTTGATTGTCCCCACTATAAACTTGCTAGAAAAGTTGTTGACATAGTTTTGGTCTCATTCAACTAGTGCTCCCCCAAAGAGCTCATGAGAAGAACTGAGGAGGGATCCCAGGCTAGACCTTTTTCCCATGGGCAGGTCGCACATCACCATCCTTTCTTGGAGGTGGAGAGAGCATTTGTCAGGCCTGCTCCTGCCACCTGGCCCTGATACTGTTTATAACATCAATAGGGATGTTACTTCTAGGTAACTTCTAGGTGTATAGATACAAACTTCTAGGTGTTTGTATCTATGTACATTTAAATCACTGTCACTCTCAGCTCTGTGGTGAGAGACAGGCAGTTTCAAAATGTGATTCATGTCATCTTAATGCAGACATCTAAAAAAGCCAGATGAATCACAGACTAAAACTTCTACGTGGCATTGATGATGGCAGCAGAGCTGACTGATTCAGATGGAGGACCACCTTCATTAGTCCAGACAAATTCTTCCCTGTCTGTGCACATACCCTATGGCCACAGTGTTCAACTGCTAGCGGGGCCTCTGAGGCCAAGGAGAGAGACAAGACCATAGTGTGAATGGAGCTGGAATCTTGTCCCTGCTGCAGAGAGGCACTGACAGCCTTGAAGACATTCCCCCTTGCTTCAAAAGGTAAATGTCCTACAATTTAATACCTAGGTTTGCTTGTGTATAATCCTACTATTCAATTTTCTTATCATTAACATCTTTTATTAATGTTTTTCTCCAGACCCAATACATGAACACTGATACTCACAGATGTGATCAGACTGGAACTGTACAGTGTTATTCCAAAGTAGTTATATGAAAAACTGTGATAGTCTTTTGTGAAAAACACAGTCAAATATCCCACTGTCTTGGACTTTGGAGACAACAAGTTACTTTCCAAGGCATTGGGCAGCATGGTAAAGTCAAACTAACATGATCAATCTGTGATGAGATCAGCAGTGACCAGAGTGATTACAGGTTGAACTATGCCAGATGAAGGCAGCAGGCAACAAGGGCTGCAAATTGGAGTGCTTGGCAGAGGGAGATGGGGGACAGAAGCTGCAGATATGATTCTGATGGGCACGGGGTTGCATTGTTTTGCAGTGTGTTGCAGGAAAATATTAAAATGTTGAAACAGATGGGAGACTATGACAGCCTTTCCTGTTAGAGGAAAGGGGTAGGAACAGCTTAATTTGGGAATGCAGCATGCATAGCAAATCTTTGTGTAATAGGTAGCTGAAGACAAATTCTTTCATTTTTAGTCCTTTAACTGTCCAGACAAGATGAACATTACCTTTTGGACAAGCTTATACTAAATTGCTAATGCTGATTAGACAGTCACAATATCTAACAGAAGTTAAGGTGTTGCAATAGTAATACATTTTGAAATTTTCTGATAGTAAAGGAAAGGGGCAATAACCAGGGAAAATGCTGACAGTTCACAGAAGTTTTCAAAATATTCCTTGTAGTGAAGTCTATGAGGCTGATAGAAAAAACTAAAAAACTAATAGCCCCTTGACCTATTTGCAATATCAAGAAGGAACAAACTTAAATGGCAGGTTAAGAGATGAAGAATTAGCAAAATAGGCAATGCAGATTTTAGTAAAAACAGTGAATCAGAAGGTTGATTAAAAATCTCTTTCAGAAAAGACCATCTTCAAGTGCTCTTTTAGCCATTTTGGATCTGTCTTAAAATGAACTTCTGGAGCAAAGAAAAATTATAACCCTTAGCTGTAGGGAGTGTTAAATTGCTGTGCACTCACAACTGCAAAACAAAGCAATGCAAGATAGGGGCTTTTTAAACCTAGCTGTTAAACCCCCCAAATAGATTGTGGAACCCATATTCAAATATTGGTACATTTCACTGGAGCTGAAAATAAAGGAGATTAAAGGGGCATTTGTTCCTATCAAAGGGCAGAAATACTGAAGACAGCTGGGAAAAGAATCAAGGAGTCAAGAAAATAGTTGTGCAGGCTGGAAATCCAGAATTCTTGCATATTGAAAATTGTATCAATATGTAATATTGTCTCTGTCCTGAATGGTAGATGTAAGGTGGCATGTAAGGTGACATATGTCTTTACTTAACTATCTATCTAAAAGGTGGCTAAATCAAAGGTAATTAATTACCAGAGACACTCCTGTAGTCAGTGGATAAAACCAGGCTTTTTCAGAAGGCAGTTTCTCTCAGGCTAAGGTGGATCAGACGAATTGCTCTTTGCAGTTGCCTTTTGATTATGAAGTGACCATGGCTGAGCAGTTGACACATACACAACTAACTTTCCGACATCTACAATTACATAATTTAAACCCTACTGCTTTTACTCTCACATGGTTTGTCACAGCTGGGATCATCTGTAATTGATTTCCTAAATGGTAGGAGATGGGAATGGATATGAGAGAAAGGCAGTTGCCATTTGAATATTTTTAGAAGCAAGCTCAAATTTGAATATGCTTTCCTAGGAATCCTTTCAGTTAGGCCAAAGCAACAGCAGAATCTCACATAGATCATGAAGTTTCTCTTTTCCCCAGTACCCACTTCAGATTTGCAAAGATAGATAGAAAAACTGAGAAAGCCACAAAAAAGATCTTATCCATTTGATTCAGCTTGATTCAAGCCTCACAGAAAAAAAAAATGGCCATTATAATCTGCATTTTCTCAGAAAGAGTGTCAACTGTGAACATTGCCTTCAGCTATAATCCTGAGTTCCACACAGGCAGCATCCACCTTAGCAATTTCATCATTTGCAGTGAGAAACACTGGCCCCAGCACAAGTGTGAATAGGTGATTTCTAAATGACTAACTAGCTACCAGGACAGAGCAATTGGATATTGATCTGCCTTTCAGAGTTGATGAGTATGGCAGTTAAGGGTTGTGCAGTTTTGCTTTGGAATTCACCAAATAGAGCAGTAAATCATGTAATGTCTACACAAAACAACTCCTTTAAACACAAGAGTCAAACCTGAGTCACACGGGGAGATTTTGTCCTGTAAAAGTAATTGTCCCTTATCAAATAAAGCAGTACAAAGATAACAATTGAAGCTACAATCTGTAGCAGTGATTCTGGTTCAGGTGTGAAGTACACTTCTGTCCTTATTTGTGACAGTAATGAATGTGATATGGAAATAGTGCATGCTATTTCCAAGCAATGAGGCCCTAGCTAATTAGCAATAGCAAGATAAAGCCACCAGTTGATCTTTTGAGAAAATGACCACATGCTTCTTCAATTGGATATCATTAGGTTTCGATTTGATTAGTAGATTATATTTTATCCTCTTTTGTTCATACTGTATATTAGAATGATAGGCAAGTACTTAATGAAAGACTGTGGTTAATAATTAGCAGTAGCATCTCTGCTAAATTTAACATTTCATTTCTACTTCCTACTGTTTAATGAATTAGGCAATGAGCAGTTTTTAAAATTGGAACAAGCTTGACATATATATGCAAGTTCCCTTTCTGCAGGTCCTTTGATAGTACTTGCTTTGATTACCAAGGTAATGACAGGGCCTGCTGTGTGGAGGGGATTGTAATTTGTTTTGGAGTTCTTTTTCAAGAGACTGAGCAAGTGTGCCAGCACCTTGGGTTTGAATGTCTGCAGAAATTTGTGGGAAACAAGGAAGGTATGACTACAGCAAACACCAGAGACAGCTCCTAAACCAAGAACAAAATGGATTTTGAAGCTGCAACTGGTGCCCGCTGAGGAATATCAGTAGAGGATTTTGTGAGGACTTGAAGTAACTCGCCTTTGTCCCCCCCAAAATATCCAGCTAGCTATGGTGGGTGGGAGGGAAAAGGGGAGTCCTTCACGACCTAAGATAAAAGATCAAAGGGGTTGCTTTCCCTCCGGGATAAGTAGATGTTTATTCCAGGCTGGAATCCGGGAGGAAAAGGACCCCAGGAAAGGGTTTCTTGGGAATTTCAAACCTCAGGAGAGGGGTGGGGAAGACACATCACACCAACGAATGGGGTAAGATTCCAGGGCCAAGGAGGGGAGGGGAAGGGCACGTCACATTTTCAGGGAGGGGTTACAGAAAAATCCAGGATCATTAGATATGTGCATACCTACAAGGACTATCTTCCTTCTAGTAGATAAAACAAAGCTATGGTACAGATACAAGCACTGCAGCCCAGTCATCTGTTCAGTTAAATTGTTAACAGGCCTCCTGATCCATTTTGACACTGGGAACATTAAAGTGCCATTCCAGTTATTTAAGTTGCCTGGGATTGGTCTCTAACATTGTTTAGTTTATTAATGTAGCCCACAAAGTCTCTCATCCTCAGTTCAGGGTTGCAGAGGGCAGGTGTTCCTTACCAGCTCTTCATCACAGTAGACAGCAAGATGAAGAACTTGTCCATATCTCTTACAAGACTCATTCCCATTATGGGCTTTTTGCTTGTTCTGAGGAATTCTGCTTTTAAAAGACCTCTTAACTATAACTCAGAAGGCTGGTCACTGTTGCATGCCTGCCTGCCTGTGCTCCAGCTGCATTTGCTGCCTGTGTTCACAGGCAGAGCTGTGGGTGTAGCTACAGCCATTCCCAATGTTTGCACTACTCCTCTTGCAGTGCTTGGTGTCCCTGGAGAAGGAAAAGCTGAGCAGGATGCTTGTCCACCTTGAAAGGCAAGGAGTCACAGCCTGCTGTACCGGTGCCAGCTGTGCACATTTCATGCTGTGCTGATACACTGCTCCATGCTCTCTGCACAAGGGGGAACACAAGTTCTACCTCACTGCTCTGCTCTGGGGGCAGCAGCCCCTGGGAGCAGCAGGGCAGGGGCTTTTTCAGCCATCCTGACTAAATCCACCAACAAACATGAGTCAGTCTCAAGCTTTGCTCAGGCCTTACTGCTGAGAGAACTGTCAGTGCTCTCACTGGGGCAAGACTCCTACACAGTGGAAGAAAACCCAAAATGTCCTTGGTAGATATCTCAACATGTCTTTGGGGGGGAGGGGAGAGTCTATCAGTCTATCAGTACTTAGAAAGTCTAGGGTCAGCCTAACACCACTGGGCTTGGGCTGTATCTGCCTGGTATTTGAAGTTATGTTAATGCTTCACCATCACTTTCAGTGCTCGGGCTGGAAGCTCATCACAGGAATGAGTCCTCACCTCAGGCAGTACTTTGGAAGGTGGATCAGCTACAGTACTGGCACAATAATTACCTTAAATTGAATGGCTGAAAAATCAGTTCTGGGCCAAAGTTTTCCTTAGCAAGGGGCAATACTTTAACAAGCATTTCATAGCCTAACAAGGCAGATGGGTGCTGTGCAGGTTGTGTAGGAGGACTGAAGTCCTGACAATTTCATATGCTTAGATGCTACTGGGAAGTCCCAATGAACATCTAAATACCTTCATATCTACAGAATCCACACTCTAAATTATAGATGAAACCCATTATTCAGAGACTGCAGTGATCCTCTGTTATACTGAGCAGCATGGAGGAGACATAGGTAATAAGCAATGGTTTATTGCTGTTGAGCTGATGCAACAAGTTGTGGGTACAAATAAGAGATTATATTGCTCAATATTACTTCTCTACATTTCTTTTAATAGTTATTTCTATACAAGCATCTGGAATAACGATTGCCCAATTACTTTCCAATCATTAAGACTGTGACTCTATTATTGTGGGCTTTGACTATCCTGTAAAATCTGGTAATTTAAAACATGGAAGTGAAGTCACTCCAGAAAGTACTTTGTGGAGAGGAGGATTTCCAGAGGAAGTCTGTATGTCTAATTAAATTCAGGGGAACAATTTCCTTAGCTATCTGGTATTTTTGGTAGTTCAGCAATTTATTTAGATCTCGTCAAATGAGATGTACATTGAAAGATTTAATGAAATTAACTAAAATATTCTGAAACTGAAGGGTTTTTTTATTAAAAAGGCTGAAATGAGTAATAGCTAGAAAAAGGGAAAAGTTAATGAAAACTGAAATTTTTCTATTTGTTTGCTGGAAAGAAGCCAAATTGAATTCTGAATAAAAGCAGCCATTTTGCTTTTCCATGTAAATATTTGTATAATGTTATTTGGAATTACAGTTATATAATTAACCATAATGAGATGGAAAATTTTAGAATGCTCAAGTTCAGAGGAATCAAGTTGTATTGTGGAAAAGGAGAAAGATGTATATTACAGCACTTCACCTCTGAGCAAAATGAAACCTGCTTCTTCACTGTCAACTTCAGAAAATAAAACACAAACTCATACATTTCAGCTGAACACTTCTGCAAACAGAATCCTGTATATTAAGCAAATCCTAGTTTTATTCTCTTTATGTTTAACTGTGTGCACAAAATTGCCTTCTAAAGCTGTAACATAGATAAATTAACAAACATCATTTTGTGATCTTATTAATATCCCTAATACTTTTGCATATGACATAGAAAAAAAAAGAGCTGTGATCTTCAAGATACAAATGTGGTTAAATTAAAATTCTTGTGTGTCAATTTAAATACTTTTTTTTTTCTGTAAGAAACAATCATGAAAAACATAAAGTGTATTTACATGCCTGGGTATGAGGTATGACCTGTTGGTTATTAATTTTCTTGCCCTGAAGTGACCAAGCACTGACCACTAATGACAAAAAAGTCCATTGCCAGCACAAGTTGAAAAATTAAATGCTTTTTTTAATAGCCTGTGAAGGTGCATTCTTATGGCCTTGCTACAGCATGAGAGTATACATATAAATTGTGTACATGAATATAGAGGGTTAAATATATTTTATTGAGTATCTCAGTGCCTGTGTACTGTTAAATATCTGGTTGATCAATCTGTTTTCTTATTAGTCCACAGAGGCTTTAATAATTAAATAGAACCCGACTTCCACATGTAGAGCCTCCACTTTCTAAAGACATCTGAAAAATTTAGTGCCATTACAGCTGCCAGAGCTTGTTGTTCCTGGGATTTATGGTTCCACACAGAAACATTTTATAGTTTTCTTTTTTGCCTCTGCTACGTATAGCATTTTATTTTCTGGTGTCAATGTAAAAAATAATTAACTAACACAAACCAAGATTCATCTGGCTGGTTTTTTTCCTAGGGTGGAGTCTTGGTTTGGATGATAGGTGTCTGCTAGGGAAGGCAGGAGCCTTCCTTGAAATGAAGAATGTAAATCCCCTCCCTCTGAATTATTATACTTTTGAAATTAAGGGGCTTTCAGGAATATGGGAATAGGAACAACAGTTCTTTACTAGTATGTATAACAAGGCAAACTAAACAGCACCAACCCCAGCAACAATAACAAACAGAACCAGGGTTTACCCGTTAGTGCAGTTCCGGTCACGGCTGGCAGGGGGTGCTGCTGGCTCCTGGCAGGCAGGGCGGGTGCAGCGATCCTGTCCTGCAGGGGGCGCAGTGGGTGCGGCGATTTCTATCCTGCAGGGAGCGCTGTGGGTGCGGTGAGCCCATCCGGCAGGGGGCGCTGTGGGTGTGGTGATTTCCATCCTGCAGGGGGCGCAGTGGGTGCGGTGATTCCTCCTGTCCTGCAGGGGGCGNTGATTTCTATCCTGCAGGGGGCACTGTGGGTGCGGTGATTTCTATCCTGCAGGGGGCGCAGTGGGTGCGGTGATCCCATCCTGCAGGGGGCGCTGTGGGTGCGGTGGTTCGGCAGCCTGAGGCGATGGCGGCTCCAAGAGTTCCAAGCATCCCCTTCTCCAACCACAGAGCGAGAGAGCTGGCAGCTGTCCCTCACACTCCTGTTTACCTGGGGCTGAGCCAAACTCTTTGTTTTTCTCAAGTATTCACATTAGCATTTCCCCACAACTAATGGTAAAAATTTCTATGGGTGAGAAAAAAAACAATAGAAAAGAAACCTAACCCCCAATAGGTGGCTCAGAAATGCAACCTCTTTTGTATTTATTTTACTTTGAAAGCACATGGTTTTGCTCAGCTCCTAGAGTGCCTGCAGTCTACCCCTAGCAGGATGTCCTTCCACAAGCCATTTCCAGGTTGCAGGTAAGAAAGTCACAGAGACCACAAGCAGCTGTTTGTGGTATCAGCCAGAGTCTCTATAGAGCTGGTGCCCTCTGTCTTCGTTATAGAATTTTCCTTCAGAAGTCTCCAGGTTCTTGGACAAATATGAACTTACCGAATGCTCTCTGTCTTGAGATTAATATAAAATTTAATCACTACTTAAGTCCCTCTTAAGGTCACTGGGAGTATATGAACTCTGTCCCTTTTCAGGGTTGGAAATTTCATCTCTGGTAAGATAAAGGGATTTGTAAATGGTGCTATCAAGCAGCTGCTGAACAGCAGCTCCTTTAGACATGAGGTGCTGTAAAGCAGTGTGCTTTCATCCTACTATTTTTTCTCATTTTTACCCTTCAGCAGACAAAGCTGGCTTGTTTTCAGTTTAAATTTTTGAACTGGTGTCTAGAGTTCATCTTGTGGTGAGAATTTCATGATGGTAGCTGACCTGGTAAGAAAATAACAGATAAAATACTATCTGTGACTGCAAGCAATGCACAAGGCAGGGAGCAGTCCTAGCTAAACACAAACTAAAAAGCCCTGAGAGCAAAATAATTAGTCGTTTTAGTGACTAATTTCTTAGTGCCACAGAAAGAAATAGGTCTACATAACTCGAGTACTAGCTGCACCCAGTGCTACCCATTGGAGTAAAATATTACCTTAACCTCAGAAGGTAAAGCAGAAGGAGAGAACAGAAAGCTGTGAGGGAAGACAGGTGGTAGGTGTGCTACAGAAAATAGTGGTCACTCCTGTGACTTTGTCAGATGCATCGCACAGAGATGTCTTCCTAAAGCAGTCAGAGTTGTGGAACTCATTGCTGCAGGACATCGTGGTCGCAGCAGGTGAAAATGGGTTCAGAAAGGCACTTCACCTATTAGTAGAGGCCAAGTCCATCAGAAACTATTAAACGTAGTTGTCTGGATGTAGTCTCTGCCTCAGGACGTCCAAGGCTGGACTTCCCTGACAGATTCTGTGAGAATAGCAAACGTATATACACCTAAATTATGCCCACCCTCTCATTTCTTGAGATATGTTCCTGCATGTCAGGGACATCTGACCCAGGCAGTTCTCTCATTTCTGAGCATTTAAAGCTTTCCTTCTAGGACTAGCTTTCCTTCTTTCTAAATAGGCTTTAGGTCAGGGAATTCCACTTAATTCCCTGGCTTTATGTGGTTTGTGGGCACAGAGCAATAGTTTGCAAGATTTGCACAAGCTTTCTGTATCTGGAGGAAAATGGCTACTTAAATGGGTTTAGCTGTCACTGAGTCACATCTTTTCCCAGACACGCAATAACATACCTTTAAAAATCTGTGGGGCAGAAAACAGACTTCAGAAATGCAGCATTAAAATTCAGGTGGTGACTGGATACACTTTATTTGATGAGTTTGTTTGGTGTTTTATTTAGAAAGTATTAGAAATACAGAACTTCAAAGGAATGCACAGACTATGCAGGGGTTATTAAATAAAGCAAGCTGTCCCACTTCCCAGTAGAGTGCCAAGGGGAGACAGTTGAGTGTAAAAGGTTTATAGGAAAATAAATGCCTTTTCTTTCTGCAGTACTTTTAATGTTGTTGCCATAGAAATAAATCTTTGTTTATGAGGATAAGATATAAATCAAGACAAATAGAGAGATACAAGTGTTTTCTGTCAAATTTCAGCGTCCTAATACAAAAAAAAACCCCAACCCACAAACCCCCCAAAAAAACCCATACCAAAAAACCCCAAAAAACAAACAAAAAAACCCCCAAACAAACCAAACAAAAACCAACCACACAATTATATAAATTTATATCTTACCTGCAAAATACAAGTTTCGAATTTTCCCAGGCACAAGGCTCCCCTGAGCAGACCCAGTGGATGCATTAGGGTTACTAAGGGAAGGAGAATGCAGAAAGCCCTTCTTTTCCCATCCTACTTTTAGAGGTTGTTGGATGCATTGCCTGCTGTCACCACTTTTGGCAACCTCAGTTGCCATTCCTATTGGGGCTATAGCAGCTCTGCAGTGGTGGGGACTGGAAGGGATGTGGGAGAAATTAGGAAGAAAAAATTAATATCAAGTGAAGTAGAGGGTCTGACTGCATTGTCAGTAAAGGGTATATATTGATTTGGGTGTTGGAAAGCAGCATGTATTTCATGAAATGATGTTTTGATCCTTAGAAAAATAAAGGGATTTTTGAAAATAATAAGGGGAGGCGTTTATGCCCTTACTGGAACCGCAGTATATTGTCTGTTCTTAGGGAATAATAAAAAAAAAATCAGTTATTACAAACAGAAGTGTCACAGTTCCATTTAGTTCTCCATACCTTGTGCAAACCTAGTCTCTCAGTAGGCAAGCCTCTCCTCTCTGACCCTCACCAAGCACAGCCTACACAACTCTAAAACAGGCTTCTAATCTTCCCTCTGCCCTCCATGCCACACGTGAGGCTTCTGAGCAGCATTTGGGGGGGGATCCCAGCAGCCCCCCTTGACCAGAGCAGTGCCAAGCTGCATTTCAGCATATTGGTCTCATAGAAATGCTGCCTTTCTTGTGGGAAGTCTCAAGGCAGCCTAACCCTGGCATTTCTCAAATGTCAAATAAGGTAAGTTGTTATCCGGCACTTAATTACATACATTAAGCATTACCGGAAAAGGAAGAATTGTTTGGGCATAACTGAGCCCTTCTTTTTAAAGTTCTGCTCAAGGCAGCATTACTATGCCATGTAACACATCTTTGTTTAGCTCACTGACTGTTAGACAAATGCTTTAGAAAATAGTGCAGTTAGAGAAATGAACAATAAAATCAGAGGCAATAATGAAGGGTAGGACTGGGGAGAGAGGGGAAAAAATAGCATTATATCACCAGACACCCATGATGACACTGGGTTTGTGCAGTGGTGTTTGTCTCTGTCTCTACTTTTGCTCTCCCTGCAACACTGTAGCCATTCATTATGTTATAGCTTCTCCAGGGTTGTCCATGGACTCCTGGAGAGGGAGATGCAAAGTGGCTGCCCTGGTTGCTGTTAAAGAGAAGAGCTTGTCCCAGCAGGACAGGTGGTTGGAGTGGCCCTTCCCATGGATGGGCCTCTGCTCTTGCTCCTCCCTGACTGCAGTGCCCTCTCTCTTTCCTCCCAGACCCCTCTGGCTACCCTAGGATCCTGCCTCTTGCCCACAGCCTGGCTTTCTTCTCATTTTTGGGAAAATGCCTTCTGACAGACAGAGTGACTCACAGCAGACCATGATACTTCCAAGCATTTGTACTCAAATAACTGTTGCTTATTTGTCCAAAGATACAAAGCAGGAAAAGAGGTTAAATGCCTAAAAGGCTGCTCATTTAAGTTTCTATTAAAGAATGTAGTTTTTCTCATGAAATGTGGATGTATCTGACAGTCTCAGACCGACCCCACAATCTCAAGATCTCACAGGCTTGGCTGTGAGAGCAGCTCCTTTGCAACTTAATTAAAAACCAAAACCTTTTTCTGTGGAGGAAGCTTGTGATCTTCTTCTGCTGTAGGAAAATGAGCTGTTTAATTATAGCTGGCAGCTGAAAATAGTATCTTTCTAACCAATAGTATCTTCCTATCTCAGAAAGTGTTATTTAGAGATGTCTTATACCTGTCTGTTTTTCCCACTTCTATTTCTGGGCAGGCCTTAGAGCCAGCTATGTGGTAGCATGACACATGAAGCAGGTAAACACACAGTTTATAGGTCTCTCTTTTCACAGATACATAGAACCAGAAGACCAGATTATTTTTTTCCCCCCTTTGGATTTAAGTAAATGGTTTCTGTTCAAGGCAAATATGAGAACAAGAAGTTTTCTCCAAGACATGAGGCCAGGTACCAATCCCTGCACAGCTGTGCAAGCAGAGAAATGACAGAGGTACTTCTCCCCCATCCTTGCATGAAAACTTGGTAGAATCCCTCTGGAAGCACTTGTAGGCTGCCAGGCTTTTTCCTCAGTTACACCAAACTACTTGTGGGAGCTGCTGTGGCTGAGGTGGGACTGATGGCAAACATTCCTTTGAGAGCTCATAGTGGGTTTTGTGAAGGGTTTTACATTTTACGGCATATTACAGAGTTTTATCAGATTTTCCCATGAATGGGATGTCCCCAAATTGCATGTAAGAATATTAACTGTATCCCAAGTGATCTAGGAACATATATACTTCATTCCACTTAAATGAAATATGTCTTTCCTGAGGAAGGTAGAAAAGGTACTTTCCTATATTGTAGGGCATTGCGTTCTGGCTGTGGGGACTCTCAGGGATAGCTTCTACTGCTTCAAAGAGAGTGGGGGAAGGAACGAGCCACCCCAACTTTGCTCTCCGTACCTGGTTCACCCTGTGCAGGGCTTTAGACAGCTGCCAGCCCTCGGTGTGCAATTTCCAACACCAATCTGCTGTAAGGATCACACGCACTGTGCAGTCCGCCCGCCCACCAGCGCAGCCAATGTCATCTACTCTGAGCCTGCAAGTGTTTTGTCCAACCCAGTAGTAGGATTTAGCACTCTCGGATAAGCTCATGTGCAATGACCTCTTGACACAGGAGCAAATTATTCTGGTTGTAACATCTTGTTGGACAGCCAAGGTGATTGCAGCAGCTTTCAGAACTTGTTTAAAGTTGCTGTGCTTAGGCTGCTGAAATACCTGGAGTTTCAGGCCAGCACAAAAACATCAGAGCACATAGGCAATAAAATGGTTTTAATGTCTCAGATAATGTTGTTATTCATCTCTCTTAGAGATTTGTGTAATAAAACCATAAGATCTTAAAAGGGTAGGAATGGATCTTAAGGATCACCTGCTTCCAGCCTCCCCTGACATGGGCAGGGACAACTCCCTCTAGAACAGGTTGCAGAAGGCTTTGTCCAGCCTGGCTTTGAACACTTCCAGGGCTGGAATGTTACCAATCTACCTGGGCAACCTGCTCCAGTGTCTAATCATCCTCATGGTAAAGAATTTATTAAATATAGTTACTTAACTTTATTAAGAAATCCCATAAATGCTCAAAGCTTTCAATGAAATTGATGTCAAGTATTTTAAAAGTTGGTCCACTCAGAATAAGGTGCAGCACTAAACTTTTATATGTGATATGTTCTTTGCTTTGTGTTTTGCTGTCTCCTTTCCTGTTTTATTATTATTTCGGAACATCTGCCAAAAATTCAATGAGCACTTAACACCATATGCTCTCCCAGTTCTCTGAGTTGTAGAAGGTCAATGTCTATGAGTTATTTGTATTTAACTGCTCCATGTATTTCATTGATTAAGCAGACTATTCTGATTTGGCACACAAATGCTAAGGAAAGGTTTCTTTTAAGAGACTGAGGTCTTTGCCCTCCATTTCCACAGCAAAGCAATGTTATTAGGGCACTAAATTAAATATAGAGTTTGAAATCTCAGCTTTGGTTATTACATTGCTTTCTGTTATGGCTTCATAGAAGATAGCAGAAATATTCTTATAAGAGCGGAGAGACTTGGGTTAGGACCTGAGCTGTGGGAGTCATCACAGAAGTCAAGAAGAGCAATGTTATTATATTATCCTTGCAGCTGAGAAAGCCAGCTGTGTCCTGGGCTGCACAAAGACATTGTGGGCAGCAGGTGAGGGAGAGGATTCTGTCCCGCTGCTCTGTTCTGGTGAGATCCCCCCTGAAATGCTGCATCCAGCTCTGGGGACACCAACATAAGGAGGACATTGACCTGTTGAAGTGGATCCAAAAGAGGCCATGAAGATGATCAAAAGGCTGGAGCACCTCTTCTACAGAGACAGGCTGAGGGAGTTGAAGTTGTTCAGTCTAGAGAAGAGTAGGTTCTGGGAACACTTTAGAGCACTTTCCAGTTCTTGGAAGGCCTAAAAAAAATAATAAAAAAGCCAGAGAGGGACTTTACAAGGGTTTTTAGTGATAGTGATACACAGTAATGACTGCACAACTCTCATTATAGTTATGAAGTAGGTATGTATTTGGGCAGCACTGGACGCATGTGAGGATAGCTCCTCCAAAGACATGTGTGCGTCTTGAAGTCTGCACCTTGCTTTTTATCTTTACAAGCTGGGCATTGCATAATATGCCTAATACAGATGTGTTTCCTAGCCCCTCCTGTTCCCACTCCTTATTGAAAGGAACTCTTTTCTTCTCGTGCCTGCGTTCTGCTCCCTTAGGGCTCTGTCCCAATGAACTTTTCCTGAGTGACTTTGCCTTTTTTCTTCTGCACATTCTTTGCAACATCAGTTTTTGCTGGTTCAGAGTTTATGAATCTTAACACATAGTCTCTTTTCCAGCCTTGAATCCCAGCTCTGTCTATGTCACGCTGACCTCTTTTTGTCTGGTAGCTTCTGCCCTGATTCAAAGTTGCAGGCACAGTAAAATATTCAGCATTCCTTCATTGCCCCTCTGCTTCTACCTTTTCCATTTTGGTTAGTTCTTCTCAATCCCAGTTCTTAATTTTACATACCTTATTTCAATAGGATAAGGGGGTGTCTTGGTTTTAAAAGACAAAAGTGTCTGCTAAGGAAGGCAGGGGCCTCCCTTGGAATAGAAAATGAAACCCCCTCCCTCCTAATTATAATTTTGAAATTAGGAGGCTTCTAGGCAAAGATATAAGGATAGGAATAACAGTTCTTTACTAGTAGGAACAAAAAAAAACCCCCACCCAACCAACCAACCAAACAAACAAAGATAAAATTAACAAACTACAACTTAATAGGAAAAAAAATAAACTACACTAGTGCACAACAAAACTCGACAGTTAGGATATGACCTGACACCCTGTCAGTCAGGGTGTTGGTAGCAGTCCGATTAAATGGTGGCTGCAGTCCTCCTGCAGTGACAGATGTGGTTCTGTTGAAGCAGTGATCCTCTAGAAGGGTGCAGTCCTTCTCCAAAGATCCAGTGGTGGTGTAGAAAGGCCTGCTCTTCCTCTGGGGATCCAGCAGAAAAGAGAGGTGCCAGTGGTGTCCTGAATCCCAGATTTTATTCAGTTGGAAATGCCTGTCTCTTTCCCCTGGGTGGAGCATTTTACAATGAGATACTGTAGCTTTATCAGTCACTCAGTGGCCCATTAAACAGAATTATATCTTCCTGGAAAAGGGTGGGTGGTGGAGGAGATAAGAACCCTGCCCCTCCTGGGCTCAACAGATGGTGACAGAATCCACACCCTGGTCACATCCTGCATTACAATCTGAGCCACAATGGCCCATTAACAGAAGACAAAGATGGGTCTTGGAGAAGGTAAAGAGCACTGCCCCACCTGGGTTCAACAGATGGTGACAGAATCCACACCCTTGGCTGCATCCTGCATTGCAACCCATGACAGGGGGCATATCTTTAAACTAACAGATTTAGATTGTATATTAGCAAGAAATTATTTGCTGTGAGGGTGGTGAAGCACTGGAACAGGTTGCCCAGAAAAGGTGTGGATGCCCCATCCCTGAAAGTGTTCGAGGCCAGGTTGGACAGAGCTTTAAGCAGGCTGGTCTGGTCGAAGGTGTCTCTGCCCATGGCAGAGGGCTTGGAACTAGATGATCTTTAAGGTCCTGTCTAACTCAAATTATCCTGTAGTTCTGTGGTCACAGAAGTCATAACATTTCGTGATACAAAATATGGATGAGAGCAGAATCCAGTCCTTACAGGGTGACTTAATAAAAGTAGCATGAACATTGGTAGGATTTTTTCTCTATTCCTATACTTCTTTGCAAAATATTTCCCCTTTGTGGCTGTATGTGAAAGTAGTCCTGGAAATCAGAGGGTTGAGACAGCATTTCTATTCAAGATTTCTGCAGACCTTGGCTCTCAGGCTGCCACTTCCATTCCTGCCCCTCATTCACACCCCCGGGAAATGTCTTTTGTCAGACTTAGTCTGACAAAATAGTCAGACTTTTTTTCTCAGAAAAGTAAATATAGCTTTCCTAAGGACAAATAGGCTCTGTGAGTCGAGCCTGTCTGGATCTGAAACAACGATTGTGTGGTAAATCTAAATGCTCCCAACAAAACCGCATCCATTATTAGCTGGAGCTAATGTAGTGGAGTTGAGTCAAGCCCCTTATAAACTCTTGTTAAAATCAGCTGGCTCTAATGCCATTTGTATAGACAAAACCTGAAACCTCACTGAGTATCTGATCATATTAAGAATACTTATTTTGAGGGGATCCAATGCAGCATAAAATGAAGGAGAAGCGAAGTATACTCAAAATATTTCCACTGGTATGTCTGGTAACAGTAATGGCAAAGCTGACTCATGAAGTAAGAGACTCAAATCACAAATGTGATTGCCCTTTCTTGCACAGTCTGAATAAAACACTTTTCCTGCTGTTTAGGCCCAATGTCTACACTCACTTTTAAAATCCAGATAATTGCATGAGGCAGATTCTCCCCCACCCCCTGACTGGTAGTCTAGACTCAATTCATCAGGAGAACAAAGATGAATGAGATACATTCAAGTTGCTGCAGCTTAGAGAAATGTCTTCTATAGTTAAAATGAGGATGTCTGCTTTTGGGGAGATTGTTCTGAGATAGCACAGATGCCAGTTGTGACACTGATTAGGTATTTTGTTCGTAGTTCACCCCTAACCATTTATTATACACAAATGCTCTAAAAACTGGAGCTGTACTGGGAGGTACACCTGCCCTGAAGGCTTTTAACTATCCTGCATGCTTATGGAAGGATGGATAATATCCCTGTAGCAAAAATCTCATGGTTGCAATACTTTTGTTAGCAAAGATATCAAAGAAGAACAACAGACCTTTCAACCTGCCACAGCCTCAAATTAATTTCCCTTATCTCAGCTTCTATGCCACAGATATCACCATGGTGATTTAGTACCTATGCAGAGAATGTTATGCATTAACCAGTGACTACCAGAAGTTCAACGAAGGACTAAAACAAGAAAAAAAAAAAAAAATCAACTTTTGCCATCCTTAAATTTTCTATATTTTAAAATTTCCTTAAATTGCACAAACGTATTTAAAATCTACTCTTCCTTTTCATTATTCCCTTTCCTTGGGGAATGTTCTTATATGCATGTGATATGAGATTTTTGTCCCTAGAATGAATAGAAAAAACTCAATAAGTAGTTTTGATCATTTGTGCAGAATCCTTGTGTTGAGTGGCTTCTCACAATATAGAAAAATTACTTCAAAACCATTATTTCACTGTAAACTCATTTCAGAGTAAAGGATAGGGTAACTGCTATACATTTGATGAGGCTCATACTGAAAATATGAAGTGAACATGATGGTCTTACATTCTGTATTTTGTAATTTTATTTTTGTAAAAAATGGGTAGTAAGGGACCAGTAAATGGTCCCTTAACAGAGTAGTTTCTAGTAATTTTGTACCAAAACCTCTGCTGAACATGAAAATTCCATAGATGCACAATCTGCATTACAGAAGTCTACCTCTAGACTATCCAATTAAGTAGGCACAGGCCCTTAAACTTGAAAATTTATGGGTTTGCAGAGAAAAACATGGCATGATTCAATCCCAGAGCAACTAGAACTCACGAAGGACTCCTGGGCATGGCCTAAAGAGTGCCATGAGCCAGAGACTTTTCCCAGTAGACAACTGGGATGTGGTCACACCCATTTGTTTTTGACAGTCAGGATGCCAGCCAGTATGTGTTGGCCTTATGGGTAGAAGAGGGGCTCTGTTTAGGCATTATTTAGTTCGTCAGCATAGAAGACAGCCACGAAGCAGCACTCAGTAGTGTGTTAAAGTTGGCAGGCTGCCCTGGTTAAAAGGATCTTAATGTTTTTGGCCTGTTATCCAAGAGTATCCTGCTTAGGGGATGTGACTCTGCAGTGTGGGCTTGAGGACTAATGGCAGCTGTGACCTCTGGTGGCTGTTCCCACTAACAGAACTCAGTACTCTGATCTGCAGAAAGTGATGGTGAAGGGGGTTCCTTAGTTCAGGTGTCCTGTTGGAATCAAGAGGCACTGGGAAATGTGACATCTGTGACCCTGAAGATCAGAGATTCACGGGCTGGGCTGGACAGTGCTGCACAGCACTGGCTCAAGCCATTTCCCCTGGGATAACCAAGAGCAGCAAGAAACCTTCATCTTCCCAGTTCCTTCTGTAAGTCACTCAAAGCAGAACAGTTTCTTTGGTCCCTCTGAAGTCAATCTCTTCTCATCTTAAGAGCTCCCAGCTGCCCTTTTTTTGCAGGGTTTCAACCTCCAGTTTATCAGAGCACCTCTGAAGGATATTAAGGAAATGTTAAATGCTTCTCTGCTTGCCTCCAAGTTACTCTTGGCTGGATCTTTGTCAACTCCATGGGGACATGGCTGGCAATGTTCACTCTTGTCTCCAGCCTGATGAGATCGCAGCCAGCAGTGCTGGAGCTGGTGCAGCGGGCAGGCTCATGTTTTTTATCCTGTCAATATTACAGCCAGTGCTTGGCTGTGCTTGACTGATTTTAAGAGCAGCAAATTACTGTGCGTTTTTAATGATGCTGCTTCTCTTTCTGAGAGATAATAATAAATCAGCTTTTAAAAAGGGTAGAATACTTTTCTTTCTCATTCTGGTGAGATTCAAAAACCTGTGGTACTATATATGTACGGGGGGAAATTGCATCTTACCCATCTGTGATTCTTATGTCCTTCAATTGAATGGCTGGGTAGGAGCAGCTGAGGATTTATAATAAATATGAGCAAACTTCATATTTTAAGACACAATAATGAGAAAGGATAGTAATAATTATCAGAGTCTCTTGTCTCATTAATTACTGTCTCTGGTAACTTCTGTGATTAAAATTAAATTTAAGAGAAAGAACACACAATCCTAGGAGTTGTTTTTTTTTTTTCTACAGTACTAGATTTCCTCCTGAAAAAACATAAAAGGTTTAGAAATTAGGAAAATTTTTTATAGATGGGTTTGGAAATATAGTACCCAATGAGTCTGGATGTGGGGAAGTTAGAGGAAAAGACCCCAAGTCCTCATACAGGTTCTTTAATGTTAACTGCCTTTCCCTGGTTTTCCTGCATCATGGCATTGCAGTCCCCCTGAATATCTGCTGCCCTCAGTATCTCTGCCTGCACACAGTTCATTTCCCATACCCGAGCAGGGAGGAGAGAAGACAGGGGTGCTTGGAACTGTTTTGGTCATTCTCTGCTCTTCCTGTGCAGAGGAGAACCTGGTCCTTAGCACCACCAGCAGAATGTGGTTTCCATCAGCAGATCTGTGACACTGCATTGGGATGGGTGATGACTCATGAGGGCTGAGGGGAAGAAGAAGATGACTGGGTAGTAAGGCCAAGTAATTATTTGTTGCTTCATTATGAGAATTTAAGTTTTTTTATGTTCTCCTACTCAAGCAAGCAAACAAATGTTCTTTAACTCACTGAACCCTATGTTAAAACATTATATTTTATCTTAACCATGTCTCCATAGTCAGCGTTTATAGATATTTCAAGTTTTGGCAGCTACCTGTTTTGGTTTCTTATCACTCATTGCCATATGATTTCTCTCTTCTACCACTCTCCACACACAGATCCTTTCTGAAGGCCACGTCTCTTGAGATACTCGTTGGAGATTTGCCTACAGACCATTCCATGCCCAGGAGAGGACTGATGAGTAGGTGCTGTGTGAGGGCAGCATTGTGGCCCCCCTTTCTTCTGTGCATTCTCTGTTCAGCCTTCACAAGGGGGGCTCTTCTGAGTACAAGGGGGCCTTCAGCTTTTGGCCATGTTTAAAAACCTCTGGCTCAGCTCTTCATGGTGTGAAATGGGGTGGTGGGAAACTGCCTGCATGCAGCCACTTTCTAAAGAATAAATAATGCTGCGGGAATGAGAGAGATGCCCTTGCCTTGTGCATTGGTGGATTGCCTGCATCTTTTACATCTGGCAATTAGCTGCTTCTCCTGATTTTGACATCCTCACGTTTTCTCCCTGCCATTTTCTCAGACATTTGTTGCTGTGTGCTCATTCACTAGCCCATGCTCCGGGTGCTGCAGTTAGTTCTCAGCTTAAGGGTTTTCAAATCTAGTCTTCCCAAATCCTAGAGGAACAGTTCAAAAGGAGCCTAGTGATGTGAGGAGCACCACATGATTATCAATGACAAAAGCTACCAGGAGGTCTCTGCAGCCAGAACTCATGAAGCTCAGTAGGAGGAGGGATTAAAGAGCCTTGCTTCTTTGAAGAGGCTTAAAATGCCATGCCTTGAAATCACATGGATTAGGAGAGAATGAATTTTACCAGTGGGAAAATGGCTTGCCTTAGTGATGACATTCTCTCTTGGTCCAAAACAACTAAATTGCAATGTGAATTAGGAACTGTCAGCAGCTGTTTAACTTTCTTTGAGGCATTCTGTAGCTGTACTTAGGAGGAGTCCAAACACCTAGGAAATCTGTAAGCTTTGGGGCAAATTTAGCATTTAAAACTTAAACCTTTAGGTGTCCAAACTTGGGTGAGGGCAGCTCCATCGCAGTGCCTCAGCATGATGGAGAGTCACTGATCTCACCTGTGCAGTCAGCTTGGGCACCAAGCTTCATATTGCATAAACCATGAGTGGCTGCAACATGCAGCTGGTCCATGTGCTGCTGCAAGGGTCCAGTGCTGCTGTTCTCAACACTCAGAAGAGCTTCAGGGGCTTAACCCACTAAAACAAGCACAGTCATCTGCCAGTCTAGCCAAGGACAGACCTTGAGCCCGTGTCCACAGGAGATGCAGCAAAGAGACACTAAAGCTACTCATCAGGGAGGGGCCTGAGCATCCCTGTTCTGCTCACTGCTTAGTAATCCTTCAGATTTTTTCTCCTAATGAACTAATCTCAATATCTCATCACAAATCACCAAACCGTGTCCCAGGAAAAAATGATGCCAATAGTTTGTGGTGACTTTCTGATTAATTTTACCATTTATTTAACAATTACAGCTTTATTTAGAATGGAGAAGATTATATTGCTATGCAGTTTTAGAGTGATAAATTGCAGGATATTAAAAGATTCTTCACGGAATGCAAA
>VWZN01015153.1:952181-1024900 GCA_013396955.1 Regulus satrapa | reverse complement strand
TGCTGCAGGCAGCATCTTCTGTGGCTGTAGAGCTCCAGATGAGACTCGTACCATCAGAACTAAGCACGACATGAGAACTTACATGAGGAAGGACTTACACCCACTCCAGTTTGAATGGCTCATGTCTGTTACTGGACAGATACAGCTCCATCCTCTGTGCCCTGTCCAAAAACTTCTGAGCGGATTTTGTCTCACCCAGCCTTGTTCCAGTATCAGTGTGCAACAGTCATTCTGGATATATTGGTGGAGACAAGCATCTCCAGAGACTGATCATCCAAAGGCACAGGGCTGGATCTCTCCTTACAGCTACTGTTTTCTTGGCCCTGTCTAAAGACGATGAGCTGAAGTTTCAGCACAGACAAAATCCCGGGGATTTGGGTGACTGCATTAAGGGATGTCCTGGTTTTTGTACAGCCCAAATCTGTGAAGTGATGTCATCCCCAAAAACACCTGTGAAGAACTAGAAAGTTTCAGAAATCTGAGTTACAAATTTCCAAATCTGAGTTACAGCATCATAGTGGATGTTGGGTCACTGTAAGCAAAGAGGCAACCTCTGATGACAGGGGTGGGCAGGAGTTCACAGCAGGGGTTTGAACAGGACTTTCCTGAACTGGCTCTTTCACTGAAGGGCTCATCATATGCCACTGTGTCCTCGAGGGAGAAGTTCTGATACAGAAAATCTTTAAGCACCTTTGCGACTTCAGGCATATAATTCAGGTATGTAACACCTCTCCTCTGCATCCAGTACACCTGGTGTCAGTAGCGCTGGCAGTGGTCAGACACATACATTGTACTGGAGCATTGTGCCCTGTGGGAGACCATGGTCTGCCAACAAAGCATTGCACTTCTGCACTTCTCCCTGCAGCATGTTGTTTTTCAGGGACTCCTGCAGCCTCCCACCAGACTTGAGGAAAAAATTAGGAAGAAAAAAAGCTACAATTGTGTCTGATCAAGCATCTTGTTTTGAGGGGATGATACAGGAACATAAAGATCAGAGTCCCTAAATATTTGTAGCCAGAAACTTTGTAAAGTGTTTTGAGGAGATTTCAATACCACTTTATTAATGGGAAATATTTGCTGAGATTCAAATCATCTTTGAGAGAGGAACACAAAATACCAAACTCACACATTAAAAATAAAGAAATACATGATCTTCAAGGCTCCATAACTGGAACAAAATATTGTCATCATGTCTGCAAGTTGTTAGCTGTTGTATCCTAAGTTCTGTATTTTGGTTCATTAGATCTTATACTTCCCTTGTCAAAGGCAGTTTCCCAGTGCCCCGTGACTGCAGCAAGCACAGCCCTGGAGAGAGAGGCCCTGAGTAGTAAGGGAGGGTGGTCCACATGTTGGTGGTGGTTGGACCTGCAGATGGAGCAGGTCAGCTGTATAAGGCTGCTTTGGGACAAAGCCATGCCCCCGTCCCCCTGCTGGAGGGGAATGGGACGTCCTGCACCAGCACTGCTGCCAGCCCCACACTGAGCACTTGTGAGTGAAGGCAGCTCAGGGCAATTGTGTGACCCAGCTCTTCTCTGGCCCTGCATGTCATCTCCTGCCTTTAATTGCTGGTGAGAGTTTCCAGAAGTACCTGGAGACATAAGCTGTATTTTCTCCTATGGGTATGGAACTGCCTCTGGATTTAACTGCTTCTAGCAAAGAAACTACAGCAGGAGGTTTGGGGGAAGTTTGACTCCCTACAAAAAGCCAGGGTTTTTTGATAATTTCCAACCTTACCACTGCTGTCATGCTTCTATGTGACAGTGGCAAGAAAATTTATGCCTTCTCTAACAATGAACACAGTATCTTGATAATAAAAGCAAATGGGATTTATCTCTCCTAGCCATCCACTTCTCTGCTGCACCAGACTCAGCTGTGCCCTTGATTTTTGTAGCCCCTACCTCGGGTTTCCTCTCTTGGATATAGAGAGACAGGATCTACTGCCTCTGTCCTCCTACTCTTCCTTCCAGTTACAGGCATGGCTATGCTGGTTTCTGCTGGGATAGAATGAATTTTCCTTGCAGTGGCCGGTATGGAGCTGTGTTTTGGATTTGTGCTGAGCACACGATTCCTACTATAGAGATGTCTTCGGTTTTTCTGAGCAGGGCTTGCACAGAGCCAAGGCCTTTTCTGCTTTCACACTGGTGAGGAAGTTGGGGATGTATGGGGTGGCTGGGAGGAGATACAGCCAGGACAGGTGGCCCAAACTGACTGAAGGGAGAGTCCATACCATGTGGAATCATGCTCAGTGTATAAAGTAGGGGGAAGAAGGATAGGGGGGATGTTTGGAGTGATGGAGTTTGTCTTCCTAAGTCACTGTTATGTGTGTTGGGACCCTGTTCTCCTGGAGACAGCTGAACACCTGGCAGACCTTGGGAAACTGTTTTTTAATTCTCTGTTTTTTCTTTACTTGTATGTGTGGCTTTTGCTTACCTTATTGAACTGCCATTATCTCAACCCATGAGTGGGTTAGTGAGTGGCTGTGTGGGGCTTGGCTGCTGGCTGGAGCTAAAGCATGATATGGTTCATTTCTTTTGTATGCACCCTCTGAGTCACCAATGATCAGATGCTCTTCCCAGCAGGAAGCAACTGGAGTTAGCTGGCTTGAGGCTCTGGCAGCCCTTCCACTTCTGACACCAGAAAATTGCACTATTAGCAACATCTTTTTTTCCCTCGGCTCCAGGCTGAGTTTGAGGAGAACATGGCTCAGTTCTTGATTTTATTCTGCTGTTCAATAAAATGTTTTCTTTAAACAAGTTAAAGAAGAATGTTTTTCCTAAGATCTAATGAAATATTTATTTACTATTTGGAGCTCTTCAGTAAATAACAAAGGTCTCAATTTGGGAAAACACAAAAGTTTCTGTAAAACAAATCTGAGTTTGCTAGATATTAAAATGCAGGATGGGTGAATTAGTAACTAATTAATGCATAATAAACTCCATATGCATCTAAAAGTAATTAGCCAATTGTTTTGATTTGGGAAAGTTTGAACAGTAGTCTCATTAGCTGCTCACTTTCTCAACTACATCAAAATTAACAAAAATGGAAGTGACATTCTGATAAAACTAATAATTTAAATAATAAAAAAAAAATCAGATTTTGTGGGTACTTTAATAGATGGGCTGGCATCACTGAATTTTACTTTTCTGTGCTTGGAAAATCTGCATTTATTTGATTAGGGCAAACTAAGCTCCTTAACTTACTTAAGTAACAAAATGATGATAATAAAACCTTTTGACAGTGCCAAGAAGCAAATACTGAAGACAACTCATTATAGGAAGACAAAATTTTGTTCAAATATTTCAGTGACTGAAATTTCTGAGGGAGAGATGAGGGGTAGAGTATCAGCCCAGAGTGCTCCTCCTCTTTCCCTGTGCTTGGCAGAGCCTGTGCCAAGGCTTGGTTCGTCATGTGCCTGCACACATCCATTGGATTGAGAAGTGGGATGGTCCAGGTGTGAGCAAGAGCCCATCTGTGCTGTATGGGACATGCTGGACCGGGTCTAACACTGTTAGTGTGACAAAGCCACGTGTTGGGTGGACCCGCTGGCTGCTGGCCCCAGCATTGTGTGCTGAGCAGCATCAGGAATTCCCAGGGAATCAAAGCTTTTGTAGACCCTTTTCATACTTATAAAACACTATTATTAGGGTTTCCTTCTTAGCCCTTCTGCAATGAAAGATGAGATCCCATGCTTCCATTTCTCAAAAAATGCACACAAATAGTACCTCTATTTCTGCTGAACAATTGTCACCATGTCAGCAGCTGCAGAGTTCCTCGTGCCCATTAGGCAGGGCAAGTCATGGACCCCGTACTTTAGATCTTCAGTAAACTGTGGCAGATACCATGCTACTTTCCAACAGACAGTAGGGTCAGTATCCTATAATCATGGAATCATAGAATGAACAGTGTTGGAATGAACCTTAAAAGATTGTTCAGTTCCAATACCCCTGCCATGGAGAGAGACAATTTCCATTAGACCAGGTTGCTCAAAGCCTCATACAAACTCACCTTGAACACTTCCAGGAACAGGGCATCCACAACTTCTCTGGGCAATTTGTTCCAATGCCTCCCAATAAAGAATTTTTTTCCTAATATCCAATCTAAACCTACACTCTTTCACTCTGAAACCATGCCATCCCTTGTCCTGTCACTATATGCCCTTGTAAACCATCTCTTTCCATCTTTCTTGTAGGCTCCCTTCAGGGACTGGAAGACTGCAATTAGGTCACCCTGAAGCCTTTTCCAGGCTGAGCAAACTCAATTCACTCAGCCTTTCCTTGGAGGGAAAGTGCTCCATCTCCCTAATCAACTTGATGACCTTCCTCTGGAGTTGCTCCAACATGTCCATGTCATGCCTGTGGCATGACAGGGAATAGCACAGTCACCCACAATGGTTTTGCCATTACTGTCTAGATCCAATACAAAACTAGATGCAGGAACATTTAATGTTGAATTGCCTGGACCAGGGAAGGCTCTATAGAAGCCAGAATGGGTCTTTGCAGCAATGGGGGCTTCAGCCAATTTCACCTTCTGTAATTAGTAACATGTGCCAGCAATCACCTAAGCCAACAACTACCTTAGTTACAGACCAGTCTATTCTAATCTTGCATCTAGAAAACATGCCATCACAAATGGTATGTTTCCAAACTTTTCTGAAGTTCCTCGATCAATCATAAGCAAAGGTAAAAGAGCTGAAACGCTAAACTTGTGTTTTCTTTAAAAACTTTCAACAGTAGCTTATTATTTTTATGTCACTGCTAGAAATTTAAGTCACTCAGGTGCAGAGTAGTCAGTAATAATTATAATGATGATGATAATAATAATAATTTACTTAGAAGTAAATAGAGATGGGATTGGATAGAGTTCAAGACTGTGATGAACACATTTATGTGTCTGTGTATCGATAGCTACAGGAGTCTGAAGTACCTAAGCAGCTTTTGTAGTCAAAACAGTCCCAGAGTGAATTTAGCTGTCTGAACCTGAGTGAATTTGAAACTCCATAGGACAACTATGAGTTCTGCACTGTAGCAGCCATGGGTTTGCAATACAGAACAAAGGTTTCACTCATTTTCATAGCTAAAAATATCTGATGTTCAGTTCATCCCCAGCAGATCCATAATTACCAGTGGACTAGGAATATATCTCATTCGTCATAAAAAATCCATTGCAACTGTTGTGGTTCCAGGGGATGTGAATATCCTTTTGGAATAAAAAAATCCTGTGCTCATCTTGAAATGGTCATATGGATAACAAGGGGATTTATTTTTTAAGATCACTATTCTCTGGAATTAAATCTAGTCAATATTATGTATATTTTTATATAATTATATCTATTAACAGAAATTCTTCAGGCTTGGGTAGAAAACCCATTTTGTCATGGTGTTTATTGACAGAACTATAGCATGGGTGCTGGAAAAGTGGTGGGGTGTGAAGAAAAAATAACAGAAAAAATAAAATTAAGTTATCTGGCAAGACAGTGAATTTTTGCATCTTTTTAAAGGCTGTTAAGTGTTGCTGCATGCTGGAGAAGATAGGACAAGAAATGTACAAATATGAACTTGCCACAAAATCCTCACTTCATCTATAACCTGCAGCCAAAATTTGTTTTGAAGTATCTGCTCGGTATATTCTCTGCCTATAAAAATAATGTAGCTGAATAATCTGAGAGAATGCTGAAAAGTGCTTAGTCTCACAGCTATTCTTATGGAAAAACAAGATGTTCTTTGACATTACGATAGTTATGTTAACATGCAGCCTTTGCAGATACAAGGCACTGTGGTTTTTTTATCTCACTGTAACTGCTGAGATAAAGATATAAAGGTGCTGCTGTACCAGAGACCTATGCCTTGTCTTTGCTAGGATTTTGAGCTGTGACAGTTCTTTTGAAATGCCTCTCAGTCACAAAACTCTTTTTTCTCTTGCAGCTAAGACACAGAAAGTTTGCTTGTCATTCAAACAAGATATCACAGTTTCCTTTCCCCTTTTTCCTTATATTGTTGTATTCTTCTCTCATTTTACATTGTTTAACTTTTTTTTTTTCCAAAATTTTGGAACAGGCTACTTATAAGTGACAAATGTATTTGGACACCATGCCAAATTGCACTGAAAATATTACTGAAATGGCAATAATATTACAGGCAATGGCCTGTTAGAAATAGGATATTGCTATATATACTTTGCTCCCGAGTGAAGATGTTTCTCCCACAGAATCCAGGTGTAAATGCTTTTGCCATTGATACCTATATTTAAATTCACCTAAAGCCCCCTTTGGATGTTGCAGGGGCTTCCATGGAAGAAGAGAAAGATTTTGGCAGGCTTGACAGATCCCCCCAAAAAATCAAAGTCATCCAAACCACATGTGAAGCCTTATTCTGGGGGTCAGTCCCATGTCAGCAATTCCTTCAGCTTTGGTGAAATTAATCCTTCATTAAACAAAGGAGAAAGGAGCACAGTTAAGCTCACAAATATTACTTTAATCGTGGCAGATTTGCATGTGGAAAGCCACTTGTACAATAGAGCAGGATGATGACCCTACACTCTTTGAAGTGGTCCTGACACTGAGTATTTCTTGTCTCCCGGGGACTCTCTTCACTGCTCTGTGATTTCATGCTTTGCTTAATACCAAGGTGATAGCTTGCCTTTGGTTTGCCTTTGTTTGGAGGATATACTCTGTTTCCAAAATCAGAGATAGAAAAATAATTACATTTTGTCTAAAAGTCAGAGTGAGTTTTTCTTCTTTCACACTGACATAATCTGCTAGATTAAAAAATTTATAGGCTTGAAAAATGCTGAACATTCTCATTACAGCTGCAGATCAGCATTAAAAACAAGAAGTTATTTTTAGCAGCAAAGCACCCTTGTCTTTATTCATATGTCTCTTCACTGGAATATTAAAGGGTAATTCAAAATTCATGCATTTTGATATCTTGTTACTTTTATCTTCACTTTTTTTTTTCAAAGGGAATGTCTAAAAGTTTCAACGTTAACACTGTGCTGGGTGCCCTTGGAAGTCACCCCCGTTCTTAAATGCATCAATCAGATTGGCTAATTGAAAACTGGCAGTGTATTATTTGCTCATTTTCCATTCCTCACGCACCTCAAATGCATGTTGACTGGAGTGAGGCTTTTGAATATGAAAAGTTCAGAGTTTTGCATGTAAAACAGACCATTTGGGAAGGAACCCAAATTGTGCTGAGCATCTCAAAATGCAGGGGTCTTGAGCAGCAAGAAAAAGATTTAGAAGCCATGTGAATAGCAGCCTCACTTATGTTGCTGTGTTTTAAAACTCACCTCATGCTATTTCCACATCAGAAAAAGAGATTTGTTAACAAAATATGCCCATCACATAAAGTTCTGACCTTGGCTAGATACTTGGGAAATACTGTCAAAGTGCCATTTTCACACAGTTTTCAAAGTTTCTGTTCTAGCTGAATGCATTGCTGCACTCTTCAGCCAAATTGCCGCTCTGTGAAATTTTTCAGAAAAAGAAGAATATGACATGGCATCAGTTTTCTATATTTTCACAAACTAGGTGCTGATGTCATGTAAAAAATTACTTTCTCAGGAAGGTTTTAACATTGGTGTAAAACTTACCCTATGTCTGACAACACTGCTGGGCAATAAATCAAGATTTTTGTGGGTTTTCTAACTCCAGGTATATAAAAGAGTTAATCAAGCTGAAAGCTGTTATTAAACCTCTTCATAATTTAGAAATAAAGTATCTCAGAAGGAGTTCTGAATGAGATAATTAGACATTTGAAAACATTCTCTGGCACTTGACCTTACCAGTAGATTTCAGGCAGTGCTTTGCACAGGCTTGTGGCATAAACAGCCCTGGAAATAGGGCTGAGGTGCTGGCTCTAAATTTTCACTGTCTAGTCTTAGTCTGCAGGTTAGTCTGGGCCCAACCAATGCTCCTAGTGAGGACAGAAAGGGAGAGCTCTTTCTCTAGGTGCAGCTTTGCAGGAGGATTCTGAAGGAACTTCACAGTGTTGTGGTGTGTGCTGGAAAGGGACTGACAACTCAGTCCTTCATCTGGTTGAAGAGCTATGGCATCAAAAAGCTCAGCAGGAAGGAGACAAAAATGGCTGTACCAAGGTGTCAGCTTCAAAGGGAGCAGGCTTTGCTGTCCAGGATTTTCTGTCCAGTCAGCTGTTCTATCTCAACCAAGTCCAGCATTATGAGTGGATAGCAAAGAGCTGCTGTTGCTGATAGGAATGCCCTGACTATTATATTTACAAAACAATGATTTACAAGCTTTAAAAATCACACCCGCACCTTCAAATTCTGGATATTTCATTTAAGAAAGACATTATGATTATTTTTACATAGTTTGTTGCTATTTTTTAAGTTTAGATTTTATTTGAATTTTAAAGGGTTTTTTTCCCAAGCTTTTCTGTGGAAGTGTAAGCTGACACTCTTCTGCCACCTCTGTATTTCATCATCTGGGTCCTTCCAAACACTAAATTACAGGTACATGACAGACTCATAAGAGTTGTCATAGAATGTTGACTTTGTTTTCCCTGAACTGATCTAACAGTTTATCTAGAAAGAAAACATCACGTTTCTCTTCTCAAGAAGCTTTCGCTGCACAGGTGAAGCTGATTTCCTGGGAAAAAGAGCATGAGATAACCAGAAAATGCACTGTGTATCTTCCCATCTTGTAATTTGAAAGAAGTTCGTATCCCAGGGCTGTTGGTAAGAGGAGCCCTTTATGTATCATCCCCTTGGCACTCAGACTTGGAGCTGACCTTGTGCCCACGCTCCTGTGGATTGGCTGTGACACTTTTGGCTCATTGACATTTCTGTGGTGGTGACCAAGCAATCCAAGTCACAAAAGGAAGATAGGCCCTACTCAGATGGCATCTGCAAAGACCATGATTTTTTTCACAAATGACAGCAAAGTAAGAAATTCAGCTCTGCATCAAGAGCAGTGTTTAGTTTTGAATGCAATGGTTCTGTCACTCACAGAGCTACTTTTAGCTTTAGGGCTCAGTGCTGTGCCAATGAAAGTAATGGGAATTTCAGCATTGCCAGAGGAGAGAGCAGTATTTGGCCTTTCAGAGAAACACACTTAATTCTAATGTGCAGCCTGGTTTCAATTTTTAATGAAAAAATGTGGATAAATGGAACAAAAAGTGTTCTACAAGTCCCAAATTCTCAATAAATGAAGCAAAATGTTAGAGCTAAAATTAATACTATTTTTAATAATCTGAATAGATGGATGAAGCCAATCTGAGGAGCATTTGCTATATCATGCACAATAGTCAAACTCATTTCTTCTTCATAAGGGTTTGGACTTACTGGGTGTCTGAGCTCTCAACTCAAAACACTGTTACTCCAAGACCAAGACAGATAGTGGAGAATCATGCTGATGTTGGTTTGCTAGAAATGCTAAAGAGCCCAGAAAAGAGGAGCAAAGGTTTCCTGTGTCTTGGTCTGTGCTTTAATTTTTAATGCAGGAATGAAGAGAGGAATTGCCAATGCTCAGGGCACTTCAGGTGTAATTCACAGCAGCAGCAAAATACTCACCAGGGCATTGCCTATTTATTGCCTTTTGAGCTTCTTGTCCCATCACCTCTGAAAGGGTTAATTGTCTCAGTCCTCGGGTCTAACCCTCTGGGAGGAAACGGGATTCCAGGGGAAGATTCAGCAGAACTTATTGACTTCCCATGCAAATGCTGTCTGTGGGATTGTTACACCGAGCCAGTGGTGCCATGGCCAAACACCTTCACACATGGGTATGGGACACATAAAAGGGGCAGCTCTGAATATTTAGGATCAGCCAGGAATTCACAGCTTAGGCCTGGTTTGCACACTCCTGGCTCCTTCTCTGCTGCCAGCAATTTATTTGACTCTCCTTCTGAGCTCCTTCATTGGGGAACCCTGGGGTCCTCTTCCCTGGATCACCCTGGAACCACGCTTCTGTTCTAAGACACCAAAATTAGTCAGCCCGAAGCAGTCAGCCTGACTCAAGGCTTTAGTAACAAGAGGGAATTTGTTTCTGATTTTTGCCTGTTCATTTGTTTTCAGTCAGGTTAGGTCTCTGCTCGTCTCCTCACTGTGGTAGTGAAAGCTACAGCTTGATCCCATTGAAAATCTTCAGTAGTGACATCTTGTGGAGTGGTTTGGGGACAGGAAAGGGCATTCAAAGCATGCAAGCATGGGAGCAGAAGGGACATGTCTCTTGAAGAGACCAGCAGAAATTCTCTGGCTTCTCCTGCACTGCTGAGGGAGAGGGAGGCCAGAGAAAAAACTGAAAAGGGCAACATCAAGGGAGGGAGAAAAAAAAATCTGAGTGCAACATGACAGAAAAGCAGTAGACAGCCTGTGTTGTCAGGTCATATGAGCAGGTCCTGGGCTGTGGCATGGGGTCATAACACTGAGAAGCCACAGGGATGGCAGGTGCAGCTGTCTGTTCCACTCTTTCTTCCCCTTCTTTTTTAAAATGACCTCTGTGTGTGCTGGGCACAGTGGTCTTAAATACCTCCTCAGCTGAGCCCAGGGGCTCTGCTTACTCCCACTGAGCTCCAATGGGCTTCTCTAGATTCCTAGAAGTGCCTTGGGAGTGCAACAAGCAGCAGTGTTATAGCACTTCAAGAGCCAGGAACATTGGCTGTGGGAAACAGAAGCAGTTCTTGAATATTAAACTAGGCTGGGATCATGTATATGTAATGGAGAAGCCCTGAAGGTGCCTCCAATAATTTATTGCTATCTCCTCTAGAGGATGAAATATGAGATGCTTTTCATTTGCTTATAATTCTTCTTAATGGGCTTAAACTGCAGCAAGGGAGATGTAGGTTAAGCACTAGGAAAAACTTCCCACGGATAAGAAGAGCAAAACAAGATAACAGTTTGGCTAGGGATACTGGTGTTCCCTCACTGCAGCTTAAGCAGCATCTTGGGCTAGTTTCTGTCAGAAGGGATTTGGGGGTAGATGCTCCTCCTGCAGGCAGGGACTTGGATTTGACATTCTCAAGAGCTTTCCCAGCTCTGTTTTGTACAGTCACCAGCTAGTTTAGAGGCTCTAGGATTTTGTGTTCTCAGTATGTGGCTCCAGGAGAGAGAAGGCTGTAGATGATTGGAATATCCTAATGACTGGAGCAAGGACGCCAAGAAGGGGGGACAGAATCTATGTACAAACCAAGTGAAATTTGCCTTATTTGAAAGTCCTCCAAACAGAACAAACACACTTTCCAAACCACTGCTGGGGTTTTTTTTCTGTTCCAGTAAATTTGCTTTAAGTGTTCCAAACTTAAGGCATTCCCACAAAAACGTAGTGGAAAATATTTAGAGTTTAAAGTAGTATCCTTCAGATTTATACTGTCAACAGGCATCCTGATGGACAAAGTCAGGCAAATATTTGTGTGACTTTAAAATGGGCTTTCAGATTAATACAGTCTATTGCATAGCTCTAAGAAAATGACAATTATTAATCAATAAACATAGGAAAGCTGTTTTCAGAAACCAGCAGTCTGCTGGAATTTAGATGAAACCCAAGTAAACAATGATAGTTTAAAAATATTTATCCCAATATTTGATCCAGTTTCTGAAAGGTGTACTTTCTTGTTTACTATTTTTATCCTGCGCCCCTGAAATAGGTAGTTACATCTATATCTGTGTAATAAGCAAAAGGGAGACATAAAAATGGTGTGGTCAAAATTTTCTCTGCCTTTGAGGCACCTTCCAGGGCCATTTTTCAGCAGCAGCCATAAAACCTGATGCTGATGTTGGGCTGTTTATGGTACCCAAAAATGGTGGATTTCCTGACCCCTCACTCTGTCATGAAGAAATATCAGGTTGGTGAAAGTGAATGATGTCTACATCTGCTGGAAATATTTTCTCAGTTATTTGCTAAAACCATCCAGTTATAATTGCATCTGACTTGTCTAATCTCCGAGAAAAATATCCCTCTTATCTGTGGATTCAATGTTTTTCAAGGAACATCAATATTGCCTCAGATCACTGGCTTAGATACCGAAAAGACAGCTGTGTAAGAAGAGGGAAGGAGGATACTATGGTTTGTGTTGTCACTACTAATTCCACAGGATTAAGAGAAAAACTTAGCATAAGACAAGTTGGTAGAAACACAGAATTTATTGCCAGAGCAAAGTAAGGTTTATATAGCTCATTTTCTGTTTTATGACAAGCTCACATGACCTCACAAACTCACTGAACCCATTATTTTAATTGCAAGGTGCATTGCTGTTAACACACACCTGAATCCAAACCATGAGTCATGTCAGCAGGGACAAGTGTGCATTTTCTGCATGGTCTGGAGGAGAGAGGATAAATTAAGTCTCCAAGGAATCTCTTTCTTCCATCTAGAGAAGCTTTGCAGCTTGTATTATATGTGCAACATCCTTCTAGTCCTCTTGTGACATGGTGTATGCTGTTCCTAAATTGTTGTGAATTGTTTGCTTACTGTTCTCTGTTTTAGAGGGTTGCAAGGAGCAGCTAAACTCTGGTGGGTCCTGCCACAACCCCGGGGGTCCAGTGCTGCTGGCACAAAGCCATGGGTGGTCAGGGAGCTGGTGTGATGTGCAGAGGGAGAATGGACCAGAGAGGACAAGACAGCTGTCCCAGTCCTGAGCACAGAAACCCCTGGGGGAGAAACCCCTTCAAGAAAAATCCTGGTGTGCTTTTCAGAGAGCACTTTTGAGAAGGAGCAGACAGTCCCTGCTGTGCCTTGGAAAGGGGAGCTCACATGTTCCATAAAAGCAAACATGAAGCAAAGAAGCATCAGATATCATCATCATGGCCACAGATTTCTGATGAACTGCTTGTCTTAAAAGCAAGAATTTGGGTGTAGAGAGCAATTTTGATGGTGAGTGTCACCCCTCCCTTTCCTGAAGAGCTGCTCCCTATGAGACATTTCCCTTCTGCAGCCTGTAATCAGCACCCAGATCTTTAAACACTCACAAAAATTGAGATGCTCTTCCCAGATGGGATAGGTCCTGATTTTTACCATGATGCTTTCAGGTCATCAAAGTGACAAAGCCTGGTTTGTGTTTTTCAAAGCTTTCCATGTTTTTATTTCATAACCCTCTAGCTGGGAGAGTTATTGCAGCTGCACTGCCCCCCAGCCCCTGTTTATCCCGTTCTCCCAGGTGACACAAATTTGGTGCAGTGGCTGTTCTCCTCTCCCTCCCCCCAAGTCTTGCAGATGGGAACATGTGCCAACAGCTCTCACGCGTGAGAGCACATGCAAGAGCTTTTGCTGCCTCCAGCATACACAAGATAAATGTTGTGCCTTGCTCCCCAGTGGGCTCCATCTTAGGCTGTTTCTGATGGGACAGCCTGTGTTCCTCCTCTCTTCATTCTTTCCCTTTGGATGTTTTCTGTGGTGCATTCTTGACTAGTTCAAAACATTGGAAAATATCTTTCATTTGCTACCTAACCACAGAAGGGTGACTATTTTAGCCTTCACGGCAAAGAAAAAACAACCATCACATATCCTGAAGGGTGTCAAACTATCTCTGTGACCACACATATTAATAAAGTAATGCTTATTTAAGCATGAAATGCAGCATCAAGCTGTAAGGGCTAATAAGTTTAGTGCAGAACTGCACAGCTTTAGCAGGAGACGTGGAGGCTGTGCATGAGGGAAGGCATGCTTTCAAAAAGGGTTAGAAGTTCTAATTTTATGATGGAATAGTACTTGCATGGTGTAGCTTCAGTGCCTGGACACCTCAGAAAATGAAAATCAAACTTATCCACATAGAAACATGTCAAAATCTGACACCTTAATTTGAAGGCAAAACTGCAACCCAGAAAAAGGTAGATGCAAAACCATTTCAATAGAAAGGAGCTAACACAGTACATACAGTTTGGAAAAGCATATTTAATCATTCTCTGTAGGGAAAGGAGATAGACAGCAGAAAAATAGAATTATTACCCAAATAAGAGAATTAGGAAAAACGTACTTACCAATGTATTGGTAAAAAAAAAAAAAAAAAGAAAAAAAAAATTCTAAAAATAAAATTATACATGGAGAGTCCTCTCCCACTCTGAAGCAGATGTTAACTGTTAACTTATTAACTTAGAACTGTTAATACCACAATTGTTGGTTTAAAATAAAAGAGAATCAATGGTAAGTTACAAAGCACAAAACTAGCAGTTCCATTTGTTGCAATTATTAAGATATTTGTTACTGGCCACTAATAAGTAGTTTTGAAGGTCAGAAGCAAAAAAGAGAAATCCAAAAGATCAGATGTAAAATTGACTTGGGATTTTCAAGGACAGATGAGAAGCATATCTGTAATGCCCTAAACTGCATAACCCCTCCAAACTATTTCAATCAAACTGATTGTTATTATGCTGTAAGTACATAGAGCACAGGCATATATCATTAGCAGTTCACGAGAGGCCCTTTAAGATGTATTCATAAATGCCACTAGAAAGTATAACCCATATTGGCACATATTGCCCTGGGGCAAAGCTACGAATGCTTAGCCACTGCACTCAGCATGGGCAGCTTTGCTCTGAATATATTCTGCTGCTTGTGCTCTGCTCTACATCTCCACGTCCCTATGCCTTTCTGCACTTCAAAAAGATCATATAATAATTCATCACACTGGTTTAGTACACTTTTTACAGAAACATTAACTTTTCTGTGATTTTTTGTTATCATGGAGACTTTCTTTTTCCTCAGCTCATGATTTTTTAATGTGTCCAGCTTTAAGGGAAGGTTTCCAAGGCAGCTCTGCCATTCTACTGTACAACTCAGGCACCTGCCAAATGCAAAATGATGGCAAACTCCTTCTCCAAACTTCATCTCTAGCTTCTGAACTTTTCAGGCTGTTTCAAAATGCCTTTCCTTTTATTAGGAAGGCGGTAATTACTATTGAGGGCAACCTTTGTTATGACATGAAAAGAAGCACTCCAACTACTGTGCTAAACATTAGATGTTCAACTGAGTGATAAAACACTATAATCAAGCCCCACATGTGAATATCTCCTTCAACCAACCTTTGCATACATAAGTGCTAAAATTTCAAATAGTAGTATTTATTAGGGCACAGCACAGGCTTGTGAAATGAATGTCTTATTTTGCACTTGTATAGAAAAAGCTGAATAACCACTGCTGTGTGCTATGTTCCTCCCAGACTGGCACATGCTTCCAGGAAAAGCAATAGTGGTAGTAATGGCACTCAAGAGACTAAATGAGTCTCTGCATGTGGTAGGCAAGTGCAGAGATTTAAGCAATATTTTTGCTTCTAAGTAAAAGTTAAAAAAACACAGGCTAATATTGCACAAAGTTGTAGCATTTACCTGCTCTTGCTGTTTGTGTAAACAGTTAGAATTTTTTGGTGTTTTCTAGTGAAATCCTTCAATCTGTCCTAGTGTCTGTTACATCCCTCTATATTCCCTGGCTACATTTCACAATGCCACCAGTAAATGTTTCTTTAATGCCTTTTGAGGGGTCATTACCATGAGGATTGCTTTGAACACAACTCTGTTGTGGGAATTCTCCTTCAGCAGGGTGGGTGGAGAGCCAGGAGCACACTGAGGAGCAGTGGACAGGACAGTGTCCCTGCTGCTGGCAGGGATCCTCAGCAGGTCACAGATGCTCAGCATTACCACTGCTGGTGGTGGGAACTCCAAAAAATGGAGAAGAAACAGACAAGAAAGTTCCCGTGTGGGCTGGGAGGGGTGGTCAGTAATTTTACTCCCATCTCTGTAAAGTTCTTTCATGGAAGCTCCCTCACCATCTCCCTCCTTTTCCCAACAGGACAGAAGAGAAGTCTGCTATAGAGAGCCATACTCTGATGGTCCCACAGGCTGAGACCAGGAGGGGTTTGATTATTGTTACAATGTTTTAACCCACTCAAGTGATGTAATGAAAGCCGAGGTGTTTACCTCCTTTATTAATTCCCGGAGAACACATCTTGCCCATTTGCTACTGTTAGTTGTTGCAGAAGTTCTGGAACAGAACTGAATCTGTTGTAGCTTGTGCAGTTGAAACACATCTTCAGAGATAGCAAAACAGATCATCATCATAATAATATAGTAGCTATGGGAAGCTGCACTGTTGCTATTTGACTCATTTAAAATTAGTTCAGGCTCACAGAACTGCAGTTCCACCTACTTTATTCAGATTTTTGGATGAACTGAGTTATTTTTGTATCCTAAAGATCAGCTTACAGTCTTTTGTGCTTTATGTGATTCAAAAGATATAATTCGATGCATTTATTTGTGAAAGAAAATGCAGACTAGATTGATTCACATCTAAATATAGAAATATTGATTGTAATGAGGTAGATCATTTTGATAGTCATAGTTTGCTTGCAGAAGCCTTTCCTAGCATCACTGCTAACAAGACAGTTTTTCCTCTTGGTCATGTTACTGTGTGGCCCAGTAACACATCATGTGTAACATGTGTCAATGATGCATCCAAAACCTGGCAGTCACTACTCAGATCTTTGTTAGCAGTGGGTTAATGCTTATTTGAGATCTATTTTATAATACAGAAGAAGGAAATAAAAACAAATTAAGGAATTTTAAAAACTTTTTTTTTTTTTTAAATTTCTTGCTTTATTTCTTAGGTCATATTCATGTTTTTTAGTAAACTTATGGCTGACTTCCTCTTTACTATCAATCCACAGTGATAGCAAGTACAACTCTAGATTTTAATACTGCTTATTAAGTACACATATAACATATTTACTCTATATGCTCAATTTTAGCACCCCTTTTTAGCTCTTCCCACCTCAAGATTAGGAACTTGTCATTATCTGTTCCATCATTATACTGGAGATTTACTGGAGAAAGCATTTTATACTCACAGGTAATTTGCCCTACAAATCGATATGTGAATGTAATGTGTACATATTAATGTAAATACATTTCTAAAATTTAGGTGGCACAGGTCAACTCAAAGGCTTGCTCCTCTATCAATAACTTAGTTTCATTTATTCCAGCTTCAAAAGTCTCACAGTTGCTATTTCCTAAATATATTAGGGGTTGTTTTTTGGTTTGTGATTTTTCCCCATTTTGAGGGTATTAATACAATTTCATAACTGGATTAGTGCAATCAGTCACTCTCCAATTGAGATCAAAAGTTACTGCAGGTGACACCCTGCTTCACTGATTCAAATGCATCATAACCAGCCCCGAATTTATTTAGAGAAATTGTTTATTTTTTATATTGTTATTACTTAAACATGGCTCTGAAGAGTGGGCAGAAGATATAGACACTGCATCTTCAGCATATCTGGCAATGGCAAAACTAACACAGATTCAGACTTCAGGAATAGCATGGAACAGGGGCAAAACATCAAATCTATGGCCCCTGAACTACTGTCACTCCTTTGATGCATGGAATCATAATTCCTCCTTGTTACAGAAGGAAAAGAAAAAAATATATAGTGCACAGCAAATAAATCTGAGGATTGCTGGTTCATGTTTTAGGGTGAGGAGTCAAAGCATGGATCCAGTGTTCTGTCTGTTCTGCATGGTGCCCTCTTTCCTGTTTTAAGAGTAGCTAAGCAGTAGGAAACTTTGTAAATTTTTTGTGTTTCACTGCCCAGAAACTTGATCGCTGCTGCAGAAAATGCAGGGGAGGAGCACTTGGTTTTTACTTACTTCCCTATGTAAGTGAACACCAAATCTAGTCTTCTGTCACATTTTCAGCAAGCAGTAATAAAGTTTTTCCTTTTTTTATTTCTTTCCCCTAAATTTAAAGCACATTGTCAGTGCCCAGAAAAACCAAAACCATCGGCCCCATACTGGAAAATGGTTACACAGCAAAGACTTATAACTCCATTAATATCTGTAGTATGACACAAGGGGCAGGAATATTTTATACTCTCAAATGAGTTATTCCTTAGCAAAGTGGATGGCTGAAGTCTCCAGAGAATTGTTTGTATGTGGGTTTTTCTTTTCTTCCTTTGGCCTGCCACTGACAGTTCTGCCAGTGAACAGAAATAAGAAGCAAAACCATAACATTACTTATGCAGTAGTATAAACCATCTCTCATATTGGTCAGACGAGATGTTGTAAAGATGTGCTTACTGCTTTTTCTCCTGTTTGTTGATGAAGAATCTTCTTGATTATTCTGATTCCTTTCATGGACACATCTAATATTTTACAAAATAATTTGATATCTAAGCCAAAATAACCCATTTTTAAAGTTATCTTTCAAAGGGTGCCTTCAGGATGCAGTTGTCTTTTCAAAGGGATTGAAAATCACCTCTGCATTGAGGACCAGACACACAAACAAATAACATGGAAACCCATGTTTAGGAGCATCTTTTGGGAATTGCAACCTGCAAGATAAAACAGATCTCTAATTTTAATTATTTTGCTTCTCAATCTCACCACTTTTCTCCTGAACTCATTTTCCTAAGAAAGGATGATCTCCATAACTCTTTTTGTATGATTTACTTTCCTCTGGTCTTTCATGTTCCTTCTTTGTCTTCTCTAGGTTTTCTGGTCATATTGGTATTTTGTAATAACTCTTGCTACTGAAAGCACAGAATCTTATCCATTGTAAGCAAATGAACCAAACATGCCAGTAAATGACAGAAGGAGCTGAGTGAGATTTGAGATTGAGATACTCTAAAGGATGTTGTCAAAATATTTATGACATGGGAAGAGTGCAGCTGAAGTGCCAGATTAGTATTGCTGAAGTTTGTGAAGAAAAATGGAATGATTTTACCAAGAATATGGGGAACGCATGTTGCCACTCAGACTGCTTGTTTGCAAACAACAGATTGTAGAGTCATTGAGGTCTAAGTAATTGCAGCTGCCAAACACTCTGAGGAAGCAAACCTTCCTCAGCATTCCATAAAGTTTTTAACATCTAGATAGAAATAGTCTTAGTTGATCAGGTCTGTGAGAGAGAGCAAATGCAGTACATAAGGAATAATTAAGATCAAGATGTCAAATAACAGATCTTCCAGGTTTCCCTGATTGTCTTCAGGTTAAAATCACATGAAGCAGACTAGTCTTCTGAAGGTAATAAATAAAACTCTGGTAATAGTTTTATTATGATCAAATAAAGATTTGATTAAGCATCTATACTTTGTATAGAAAAATTGAACCATTATTATTATTATAGAAAAACATTTAGAAACTCAACTGAGAGCTAACAAGTATATAAATGATATTTGGACAGATTTTTTCTCCACTTTTATCTCTAAACCAAAAATTCAGACTCCTGGTACCAGCAGACATGTGAGGATTGAATCAGCTTCTGGATTTTTGAATTTAGCTTGTTCTTCTACCTGGTAGGAGACAATATTTCCACTATATTTTTACTTGAGAATAGCATAATAATGTTATTTCTCATTTCTACAAGAAGAATGCCTGTTACAAAGGGTATTTAGCTTAAACTGGGAAATATATGGCAAGCTGGAGTGTGGGGTTCAACCCAGCATATTGGCTGTCATGTATCAGGTATTCAGACTAAACCGAGAAGGTAAGTTTCCTCTATATTTAGAGGAAAAATATCTGCATCTTTGAAGTAATTGCATTGATTCCAGATGCATCTATGTAGGCATCTTTAATGTACCTTCCTATATGTGAGGTGTTTAAGATCCTACCACAGCTCTATAGTCAATGGGGAACTACTCAAAACCTTCAAAGGAATTTAGAGGGTGACTCATACCATCCTAAAGTGGACAGCTCAGTCAAGCCTCATGACCCTTTTGGCTAAAACCCCTGTGAAACATAGGTTCTGAGGTGTTTGCTGTGCCCTGAGATGCCCTCCTGGCTGCAGCAGCTGTATGCAGAAAGGGGCAGATCTTTCCCAGTGCATTTTTGTACTTGCTTGGGCCATGAGATCGATGCAGCTATCCTAAATCTCCACTGACTGCAGTGCTTTCAGCCACTCTCCTTACTGATGAACATCTGCCTGTACAGTAGATGTATATAAATCTGGAACTAAATCCCAGCCTTTGGCCCAAATTCATCCCTTGGATAGTCAAGTGAAGGCACTGAGCTGAATTTGTTGTTACCTAATAATGTTTTCATGTCTTGTACGCAGCAGAATGAATAATTAAGGTTTTCAACTTTGGTAATACCACTTCCAGAAACACTTCAGATCTAGCAGAATCTATTGTCCTGTGTCTACTCATTAGCAGTACATTTTGTGATTCAATTACTTTGATTATTATATATAGAAAAGCTCCTGTTCATGTACATGGTTGCTATTGACAGAATATTTGCTATTGAAATGGAAACCAGCCCCCAGCTACTGCACATATTTGTTTAAATGCAAATCTGGATAAAATAGAAACATGTCTTTGCCTTTACAGCTATATGGAGTGGAAAACTGTGTTGTCCACTTCAGGATTTTCTTTTTTGAAAGCAATATAAACTCTTACATCTTAATCTCTACATTCCTGTGAATGCATTACTTCTTACACTTTTTAGGGGAAAGAAAAAAAAAAAGCATTTAGGCAGAAATGGCTCTCCAGCAGGCCCTTGGTTTGAAGGAAACGTCACAAAATAAGACAATTTGCATAGGAAAATACATCTGAGTTTGGATTAAAATATTCATATTCACATCTCCATAGTTTTAGTGGGGCTGTGGCTATAAGCCTAATTGAAAAATCCAACAGAGTTATTATAAAAAGCAAATCTTAGTTTTTGGGTTTTTAAAAATTCTGTATGTTTTCTTCATATGAAAACAAGCATAAAAGGCAAGTATGAAGTAATAAGCTATTTTTCAAGAAATCATGAAAACTCTCTGAAGTTCTCCACCTGAATGGTGATATTTATAAACTCTTTTTACAAGATATCTAGGAATCATCTGACCTTGGAATTTGAAACCTGTGCAAGATGAACATGTGCAGGTTTCCAGATGCTGTGTTTTAATATGTCCATATGTTTAATAGATTGCAGTTTCTAATTGCAAGCTGCTCTGAACACATGGAGACAGCTCAGTTTTACAGCAGTTCAAAGAATAACAGGACCTGGTGACTTGGTGTCATCAAATGGAATAGACCATTTTAGGAGGTAAGAGGAAAAGAATACAAGGGGAATGGCATTTGTCACTGATAGCTTATGTATCAGAAGAATATACATTTTGCATGTTTTGGCTGAAGAAGAATGAAAAGAACAAGGACAACTCTTATACTGCTGAGCTGATCAAGTGTTTCTTCACTGCTCCTTGGGCTGGACTAATTTCTGCAAGGGACTCCTTTCTTCTGACTCTGGTGGGGTTGCAGTATCCATTTTCTACAGTAGCTACAGGCAGAAACACCAAAATTACAGTGCTGGGCAGACAATGCAAGCACATTTTGATTTTTAAAGCTCAATCGTATTGGCCTATTTCTCATCTAAAGGACATAGTCTGGTAAAGACAGCAGCAGAGCTGTCATGTAGAAACACATCACCCAGCAACAGTACACTACTGCTCCTTACTTGTAGCCTAAGAATAGTTTTAATTATGCAGTTTCTGGGGTTTTCGTTTCTTCTCATGGACACAAGCTGGTTCTTTAGCTTCATTCTTATCCAGAAAATGATTTTATTAGGATCTGTTACACTTCTGTTTCAACAGATTTTGGCCACAAAGAGGCCCCACACTCAGTACTTGCTGTGCTTGATACTCCCCTCAGTCCCAGCTGTGGAATATCATCTGTCACAGCTTCTGTGCACAGGGATGGCTGCAGCATGCAGGAGACATAGGAGCATGGTCAGCATTTCTCTCTCCTGAAGTAATTTTTTCTGTAGCGTGTATTCAGGAATGAAAAAAGGGTGGGGTTTCTACTATTTACAGTGCAAAACTCATCCATGAAAATTCTTGAGCAGAACAGGCCCAGCATTCCTCTTATTTATTTGTGTTCAAGGTAGGAGGAACCTGGGGGCAAAAATTGGGCCAATGCAATTAGACTGAAGATTTAAAAATGATTTATGGGAAACTTGTTAAGCAAGCTCCTGAAGGGCTTTGATTGTTTATGCCCTTTGTTGTGCCATTCATCTGAAACATGCCTATCTCTAATGCTGATGCAGAAAGAAGCCAAAATTGCTCCTTTTAATCCTGATAGCTCAGAGATCAACGGTATGGCCATGGGAGAAGCTTCTCTGATGACACAGAAGTCTTAGGCACAAATTAATTCCTTCCAGGGACTCTTCAGGTGGAATTCTGTTTTCCAGCTTACCTTTGCTCCAGATAGGTTCAGTGTTGCCTTCAGTCTTCTAAAACTGTTTCAGCCTCCACAAGTTGTGGGGTTTTTTTGTTTGGTTTTTTTTGTTTGTTTGTTTTTTGGGGTTTTTTTAATACTTTGTTTTTCTCCTTTTTTACACAGCATAAAATGAAGTTGGTGAGCATTAAGATTCAGTTTCTAAAGCAGTGTTCAGTGAGTAAAAAAATACGATGCAGAAATTTCACATCTGAGCTCCCTTTCTAGTTGATGGAGAGATGTAGACACTTCTGGAATGTGATTCATCTTAACCTAAAATTAGGCCTCCTAAATAGGACAGCCAAACTGCACTTCAGATTACCTATTGCTCTCCTTTGAGTACAAAGCAAGCCAAAGGCATGGGCTCAGATGCAGCTGTCGAGACAAAAAGCCTAAACTCTAGGTGAGATGAATCTAGTCACAAATTTTGAAGAGCATACTGTTTTTGATATGAGAATGAAGGATAAAATGCCCAGATCTTTCATCTGTGTTTACTGCGAAGTTGGAGAACTTTTTGGTGAGGTCGCATTGCTTAAACTTTATTATTTTTTGAACTTTCAAATACAGCTAGGAGACTAGTTCACACTGGAAAATTTGTTTGTTAAATTCCATCTGGTTTCTATATGTTCCAGAAAGAAAATAATGGTTCTCTCAGATGCTATTTGCTACAATCCATGGAATCATTTCTGCTCCATTCTCTTAGTCTGCTATTTGCTCTGCTTAGGAGCAGATAATTTTGCAATCTGAAAATTTCATGTTGTTTGAAATTTTTTTCAAAATTAGCATGATAGAAAAAGAATAATTATTGCGATGAACACAGATGGCGCTTTTAAATTACAGTAATAATTTTCAGTTAGTAGCTCACTTTCCTTCTTCAGAGCTGCGTAGTTCCTGAACATTGGTCTATCTTGCAATTAGGTCACATGAATATTGTCATATCAGTTAATTAACATTATGTAACTTAATGCCAACATCTGCATTGGTCTGCCACAAATTTCACTCACTGCCATTTTTCCTGTAATCTGTGTGTCTGTACCACCAAAATTGTATCTTTGCTGAAATGGACCTTTGGGGGCTGCGTCTTCCACAGTTATGCTTGGAGTGCTCAGAAATGCGTGTACAAGTTAACTACAAAATCTCTGCATCTTGGGGATTTTTAAACTTAAATTATACAGTTCACATCCACATATCTAAACTATCAAATCCAGTCTATCTAACTGCAGACATCTAATGTGCTGTATTTTAAATACCAAAGCAAAACAGTTATCCTAAAAAAAGATCTGATATTTGCCATACAGTCAGTGGTGAGATGTCTTCAAAGGAAGATCCTGTCTGCCTGGATTTCTGGAGAACTTTTTCACTAGGCATCTAAACTGCAGGCACAGATAAGTTATCTAAGTTAGGCTAGATGAATCCAGTTCTTTAAGAATCAATGCTCCCACTGAAGTTAATGGAAATTGCAATTCCTTTTCAGGAATTAGCTCAGGAATTTAACCCAAGTACCAGACGAAATTTGTAGCAGAGCTGGAAGAAGGATCTGCCAGGTCCAATCTTAGGGCTGCACTCAGTTGCCATACTCTGGCATCTAGCGAGTGGCCTTTGGTGTGCCTGAGGATGCATGGCTCTGGGTGTGATCGAGACCCAAGACTTGGGTCCTTCTGGACTGAACCAGGAGGAGCACTCTTGGTCATCTCAAAGAGTGGTAGATGCCTTTCTGCAAGACACCGCGCTAAGCTCCAAGTTCTCACTGCAGAATCTAAGAAGATATGTACAAGCTATTTCTGAAGGGCATAAAGGCTTTATTAGCTCAAAAATACAGCATGGCTTTTTCCTGTCCCTGTTGATCAAGTTCTATTTATGGTCTGTATTCTTGCCCCATGCACCCACTTCATCAGACCTGTGATGCTTTAATTTTAATGACCAAATGCAGGAAACTACTTTCACCTGTTCAATAATTTCTCTATCTTAAAACACAAAAAAGGACAGTTTCTTTCATATCAGCTTTACTAGCAAATTTATGGTTTCTTCACTGTCTACTTACACATCTGATAACCAAATATTTTCTATATTAATGAACAGGAACATTTTACAAATAGGGTTTCTTCTTTTTTACGCCAGAGGTCTGAGGGATCAGGAAACAAGTCTTCTCATTATTTTCTTCTATAATCATGACTCCCTTTGGAAATGGGTGGATGAGTTTGATCTGTATTTCAATTACCAGAGTAGATCAATATGAGAGAACGTTGCGATGAGCCACAAACTAAAAAAAGCTGTCTTGTGCCCTGTTGCAGATGTAGCAGTTCATGCAGAAGCTGCTTGGGGTAGCACAGGATGGTCCCAGGTGATACAGACAGCAGCTGCATACCCATCCTTTCAGGGATGTGGTTCCGTCGGGATAGCCAGCTCCAAACTGTCTGCACCAGCAGGTCTCCCCTACTTTCTGTGTACAGATATGTCTGGGTTTCTGAGAGCCCTAATCCAGGACCATGCCCTACTTGTGCTGCAGCCAGTCATGTCTCACTGATCAGATACCAAGAACTGACATTTATGCTCACTGACTGCAGCCAGTCTGGGCTCTGTCCACCACAAAAAGAAGAGATGCAGTAGTGCAGCATATTAAAGGATTAGTCTCAGTTGCCTAAACCAGAACTATTTTTCTCCCACTTTTCCAGTCCTCACTAGCTCTGTAGGTATCAGCTATTATCTTTTAATAGCTTTAATAGCACTATGGTTGTTCTTCTTAAGCAAGGAAAGAAAATCCATAATCCAAGCTGTCTGAAAATTGCCTGATAAAATGTTTGGAGAAAATTGCCACCCACATCCTGTATTCCTCTGCAAGGTACGGGAACATTTCCAGCACTTGTACAAGATGAGAGAAAATGTGTATTTAAAAATGCGGATACTTACGTTTGAACATAAATATACTAATGCAGATAGGAAAACTGGATAAGGAAGTGTTTATATGTGATTTTAAACAGCTGTCAAGATAGTAATTTAGTACCTTTATTTTCCTTGTACCTCCTAATGTTTACATGAAATTACAAAAAGAGTTAAAGCTATTTACTTGCATAGAAAGCAATCAGATTTGCAGAAGCTGAAGTCTTGAGACTCAAGTATATGAAAGTGAACATCTGGCCTTGTATTCTGGCAGTCTGGTAAAAGCAGTCTGATTTCCTAGCTAGAAGGAAAACAGTAGATGGCAAACCTCTCAGAATGGAATAATTGATCTGTCCAAATAAGGATGTTGGATATCTACCCTTAAATTAATCTGTTTGAAAACACTGGACTCCATGTTTGTGTCCAACACAATGGTGCCACAGCACAGTTAAGGGTCACTACTGTCCAGGTGGGGGTGAGTTCCCATGCCCACCCTAGTGCTGGTCAGTTTACATGCCCACTCAAGTGCTAGTATGGGTGATAACAGATAGCCAGAATCTCAGTGCTAGTAATATATTAATATTCATATGAATATTCATAGCTCTGGCCACTAGAACTGACCTGTAGCATTCGTTCAACTAAAAGTAATTGTCACTGCAGAACTAAGGACTTTCCAGAGAAGACATTAACTCCTAAAAAATCACACTTCAAGGTATGACACTAACTTTTTAAGCTCTATCTATCTGGAAATCAGTAAAACCAGTCTCTGTTAAATAACTCCATAAATTTTAGCCTTTTTTTTAGACCTTGTCTCTGATACATCCCAAGGCAACAGCTGAGATCAAGAAAATGCTATTCACTTCATTATTCAGATGGTGAAAAAGAAGCCTGTGGAATATGTATTTTTTGTTGCCCAATGTTGCTTCAAAACTATGGGTACATTTTCCCTGAAAGGAGAGAGGGTCTTGAGTTCCACTCCTGCCTTTCCCGCCTTGCTTAAATTATAACTAAGTTGTCAATGGGCACAAAAACCTGTTCTGCATTAATTTCAGTTATTCAGTGTATTCCAAATCTTGCTTACATCCATTATCATTTCACTGCCACAAACATCCAAAATTTCAGTGCACAGGGAATTGTGTCTTTCTGTAGATTTTAGCAGTAGTCTTCCCTGCCAGGCCATATGAAATATTGCACTTTGTAGGATAATAGCATCCTTAACAGAAGGAAATACACCACATACTTTTTCTACACATTATTTATTACAAACCACTGAGACATGACTAGTACTTCTATTCCTCCTCTCTGCTCTTCTTTCTGAATACTTTTCAAAGCCTTAGGAAATAAATGCCCCACTCTGCTTCTAAACTGCTCATAAATAGACTTATTCCCTAAAGTTTTTATGAATTTTAGGCAGTCTAATAAATATTTTGGTCAAATCTGTTTATATTTTAGCTTTTAAATAGGGTTTCTGTCCTCTTATGGGATTACCTATCCTTTCTAAACTGGGAGCCCCTTCTGCTGTCAGAGGAGCCCAAGGACATTTAAGCTATTGGCATGAGACACATGGCTAAGATGATTCAGGGCTAATTGAAGTTCTGTGTTTCTGACATTAAAAGTCAAGCAGGAAACAACTGAAGCATCTAAAATGGCTCCAGGTATCTATATGTGGGCAAGTGAATCTCGTCCTGAAATTCAGTACAAACGAGAGATGGTCAGTCAAGTTGGCAGAACTTCACCCTACTTCCCCTCAGAGTGTGACATCTGATTTGAAGAAGATTGTCACTGTGCTTTGCTGTGGACATAAATTGAAAAAGTGATCCATGCCCTCATCCAATCAGCAGAGAAACAAAGATGGATACAGCTTTCCCAGTCAACTTTGAGAGCATCAGGCCTCTATGCCATCTTCTCAAGGCAGCGTGGGGAGCCCAAATGGAATCCCCAAATGGATTTCATCTTGGGAAGGAGGCTCGGCTCTACCCATGGCTGAGTTCTCTTTTACCTCTGCCATCCCACTGCCACCTGCATGAATGACACAGGGAGAAGGCAAGTCTTTCTGTTGGTCTATGTTTGCACAGGAGCTGAATTTTTGTACCTTCCCACATACAAACATCCCAAGGAATAGGATTCAAAGTCACATTTTCAAAGTTAAAAAGGGGTGTTCCTGGGCAACAGCTTTCAGAGGTTACCCAGCCCCTTCTTATGGCAGACTTAGTTCAAGACTACTCATGACAGATACTTAATTTCAGTCAGCATACTGTAGGTAATATTTGCTTTACATTTCCCAAGAGATCCTGCTTTTAGCATCTGCTTGTGGCAGCAGTTAGAAGTTTTATTTAGTCTGTTGAGTTTTCTGATGATAACAGGTGCAGCTGCTCTTTACAGTCAGCTGTGCCTCACACTGCTCTTCAGCTTCAGTGCTTTGGGCTGTAAATATTCCCCTCAGCACTTGGCCAATTGTGCAGAACAGACCTGCAGCCCCTCTTGACACTGACAAAGTTGTGAGATTCAGCCTGAGAAAAAACATCCCAAATTCAGGTGTCCACATGCTTTGGATCAAACAGGATCATTGCTGTAATCCCATGGCAGGTTTATATTCTGCAGTGGCAACACAGCCACACGGAAAACACTTCCTAAGGCAAGTACTTCCAGCTTTTTATGCCTCAGAGAGATCAGATTCCAGATAAATAATAAGTTGATTAATTTCTTATTCTGACAAACTACTGTGGATAGCCATCTACTTTTTCTGCATCATCCTAAAAATCAGCTCTACATGTAATGCTGGACTTGGGTTTTTCTAAATGAACAGAATTTAGATAAGCTGATGATGAATGCTTTGATATAGATGTGGGGGGAAAGCTATCCACAGAAGTTGGAGGTTTTATTTATCTTCCATTTGCAGGTTGTTTAACTCTTCCTGTTTGCTCCCTATTGCAGTTACAATGTCTGCTGGGATTTACCTTTAATTAAACTAGACAGAGCCTGGAGAATTTGTACCAGTTACATATAGTTCTGAATAATTCAACAGCTTTTGTGAAGTGCCTTTACTGAAATTAGAAATTGGAATGAAAGTTCTCATACAGCCCAAAGGAATGTTGAGATTGGAAAATAAGGTTTTTATGGAGACATTTTTGTGCAAGTAACAGAAAATGGCAATAAAACTGAAAAGTCTAACAAAAAACCAAACCAAACCAAAACCACAAAAAAACAACCAAGAAATGAATCGATAATGCAACTGAATTCCAGGAGGTAAAGCACAGGCATTGCAAGTAAGGCAGTCTTAGAATCAGCTGGGAGCACAAACAAAAATACTTTTTGTTTTAATGGAAATACCTTTTTCAAGCATCCCTTGTCTTTGGTTTTCAGCCAACCCTCAATATTGCAGTGACTGATGCCCTAGAAACACTCAGGTACCAAACCCAGCTGTCAGGTGGCTGAAGGAAAGCCAGCAATTTGGGTGAGCATCTCAAAAGGTTTTACCAAACATTGTTGTCTGTAACTTGACTGAATCTGAGTTGACTATGTTTGTTTGCCATTTTGGCTAGAATCAAAGTTTTTAGAGTGGTTTAAAGATGTGAGATAGGTTGGGTTTTCCTTGCTCATTCCTGCTTGAAACTTCAAATTTTTATCAGGAACACAGGCCAGATGCTTTGGAGATATGTAGCCAATGTTTCTCTCATGCTAGGTCTTCTTTTAGGTATTAGCAATTCCATCCTGATGTAAGATTTATAGAAGTTTGCTGTGTACCTTTCCTAAAGAAAACTAAATTAACAAAGTGTACACATGAATTTGTGTGAATTCATTGGCTTTTGGGTACTGCTTGACCATAAAACTATTAAAACAAGCTGATATTTCTATACAGCCACTTCAACATCCAGGCTCCAAGTGATTTTTACAAACACACAATTCATCGTGCCTTGACTACTACATTTAGAAGACAGTTTACATCCTTGAAAGCTTATTTACTTCCTTTGGGAATGTAATTTGATCTAATAAGTTGCATTCTCTCAATTTAAAGGCCTACCTACAGGTGGACTTTGCTAGTGGAAACTGTAAGTTTGCTCTGCAGCAAGCAGTATTCCTGCTGTTTAAACCATGAGGCTTGTAATGAGCTAGCTGGCCTTCTCTTTATGATTTCAACCTGTATAGAAACATCTGCTACCAAAACATAACCATTTGTGGATGGATTAAAATAAAATCTCAGTTGTCAGCAAATGTCTATTGATCCCTTCCTCTGGCTTCCAGACACTGTAAAGCTGGGGCTGTCAGATAAGACAAAATGAATGGGGACTTTTTTCCAATGCTAACTGTAATTATTCCAATTCCTCCACTGTGAGGTTGCAGACTATTTTCAGCTACTCACTCTTCTTATTCCTTACATCCTCTGCCCCAGCTATTGTTTTCGGAGACTGTGCTGTCACTTGTAATGCCTGGTCCACAAACCAGTGCATGGAAATTTGTTCTGCTTCATGTGATATGGAGCAGGGTGCTGAAGGCCAGAACTGAAGGCCTGCCTGGGTAACTCTTGTCCCTGGCATGCAGGAGGGCAGTGAGAGCAAGCCTGAGTGAAGAACTGGTATAATCACCACTGTTTAGGTCCACTCAAAATGGGAACCAGGAAAGTACTGAAAGGAGAATCTCCCCCCGAGAGAGCCAGAAAAACTCGGCATGTTTAACCCATGAAGCTCCTTAAGCAGCTGTTACTGTGCTTGGCTCTGAGCAAGTGCTGTGGTGGTGGGGAGAGTGAGCTGGCAGATGCAGAGCAAATCCCAACTCATTGTAAAAACTAAGTTGTCACTGCATGAGTTTTTCCTTGTTACAGACAGATTTACTGAGTGGTCATCAGGCAGCATTTTCCAGTTTTAGAACCTGGTATTACCAACGACACTGGTGTTCCCCTTCTGGAATTGTATTAGTGTGAAAGAACATTTGCTGTATAAGAAGGTCAAGTTATCCTGGTAATAAGCAACTTTACATTGGAATATCTGTATCTCAGTTAAAACTCAGAGTGATGGTAGTGTGGCTAAAAAATCCTGACTGCAATGGTAAATAGTGGCAAAAATATGCAGTGTAGTCCGGCTTCTTAACTGGGAAATCTTCAGTGCATCCTCTCAGCTTTAGATCAGTGCATGTTCATTTGATCTAGGGAAGCAGGTCAAGGAGGCCAAAGCTAGGGACCATGAAATGGGAAAAAGGAAATATTTTCACTTTGGCAAGATTTTGAGTTCCCTGCAGAAGGATTCATAGATATGTTAGCGGTGGCGGGACACTCAAAGCTGCTTCTCTGAACAATTGAAAAGGACCATCAGTGTTTTCTCCCATTCATACAGCAAGTGCCACAGTCCAAGGCAAGATAAAATAAAAAATAAACACATTTTGTGATTGATAAAGAAATTAAATGAATGCAAAAGGCACTGATCATGACAGCTAGTTTTGTTTAGCAAATATTCTAGAGCTTTTTGTTTTTGTTGATTTAGCTTTTGTGCTTTTTTTTTTTTTTTTTTTGCTCTGTTTTGATTTTTTCCCCTAAAAGAGCTCTATCATTCAGTTTCTCATGTGACAATACATTTCTGCTGGCCACTCAGGGTCTTTTTACACTAAGGAATCCGTGTATGGACCCTGTGGTGAGCTTAGGGAGTTTATTTGTTGCAAAAATGTTGGGACTGTAACACCTGAATGTTCAGAGAGGATTTAGGAAATGAAAAATGTATTATTATGCTAATGTCTTTGTACCACCAGATTCCCTTCCAAAATACTGCTGAGGACATACAAAGCAAGATTTATTTATTTTTTTTTAAATTACCAAATAATGGACTTGTATTCTTAGGCAAGAAAAACTTCTCAGGGTTAATCTGGTAAAATAAATCTTTTTTTTCTTCTAACTACCTTTTATTTGTTGTTTTCCTATACCAGAGACCGGACACACACTAGGAAATTCACTGCTAGTTCCAAATAGAATAAAGTTGTTCATCCAGTGGTAAGAAGTGTACATATTTTGGGAAGTATAAAATGTATTCTTCATGTTTTTCGGTTACTCAATAAGGTTATTTATAGGTACACAGCAAAGAAATTATGTTGTTTAACTGAAACATCCCACAACTGACAGTAAATATCAAGCTTTACACTTTTAAAAAGAAAGAATCCTTCCAAACTTGACAAAAGAAAATTTCTTTCCTTTATGCCCACTATGTGTGGGAAGACAGATGAGAGATGTGTGGGAGCAGTGTTTATTTTGGTGATTTTTCCTTCCTCAGACACCTGTGACAGCTTCTGCCAAGAGCCTTTAGGAAGGCTGGGGAGAAGGGAGATACTCCCCTGACTGAAAGATGGGGAAAGAGATGGAGACCTCAGCAGCCGACCTATTTTGGACTTTTAGGTGGGGTCAAAGGACATGCACATCATCAGGTTGAGTCTCCTTTTTGCCTCTGTCCTACCTGCAAGAGGAAATCAGTGATTTCTGTTTTCTTCTGGGGCAGAAGCCATCTTGCTCCATGAGTGTGCATAGCAGAGGTATCAATCTGAGGCACAGCATCTCTGAGCCACAGAATGTGTGCCCAGTGTTCATTTTTCCTCATTGCTGGGACATGAGACATCCCTTTTTAATGTGGAACTGTGGTAAAACATGGGTCATTGTGGAGCTGGACCCTGCAGAACCAGACCATGAGCCTGGCAATGAATGAGGAGGATGCTGCAGCCTCAGGGATACTGTGCTATCCCAGAAACAACTTCAGATGGGCATTTTCACTTTCATCCTCAGAACCTGGAATTTCTAGTGATTCAACAACTCTAAAATGTATAATGTCAGTGCTGGGCTTAGGGGTATTTAGTAATTCAAATTTGTCTGATGCCAAAGAACCATTGGAAATAATCCGTACATCTCCCCTTGCAGACATACTCACATGAGGGGGTTTTTTACATACTGAAGAAATGGTTATTATTTGTGGAAAAAAAAAAAAATTACAGATTACCATGTGGATAAAAGGCTTCAGTGGATGAATCATGATATCATAAAATACCAGGTGGGGAGGGAACCCAGGGATCATCTGGTCCAGCCTTTCTTGGCAGAATCATGGTCTGGACAGGATGGCCCAGCACCCTGTCCAGCTGAATCTTTAAAAAATATTGGGGAGTCCATCACTACCTCAGGAAGATCATTCTAATACTTGATTGTTCTGACTGTGAAAAATTTTTCCAATTTTGTTTAATTGGAATCTCCTGAGGAGTAGCTTGTACCTATCACCCATTGCCTTTTCAATGTGACTCCTTGGAAAAGGAAGTCTCCATTTTCTCTATAGCCACCTTTAAAAACTGGAACATGGTGATAAGGTCTCCCCTGAACTTTCTTTTCTCAAGACTGAACAAACCCAGTTCTCTCAGCCTTTCCTCATACGGCAGGCTGCCCAGTCCTTTTACCATCTTTGTGCCCTTCTCTGGATCCTCTCCAGCCTGCCCACATCCTTTTTTGCAGAGCAGGGACCAAAACTGAACACAGTGTTCCAGATGTGGCCTGACAATCACTGAATAGAGTGGGACAATGATTTCTTTCTCCCTGCTGGCGATGGCCCTGTTGGTGGTCTTGGCTGCAGCAGCACAACGCTCACCCTTGAGCTGTTGCCCCTCCCAGGTCCCTTTCCCAGAGGTGCTCCCCAGACAGGCAGATTCCAGCCTGTGCTGCACTCCTGGACTTGGCTCTCCCAGGACCTTACTCTTGTCCTTGTTGAACTTCACAACGTTCTTGTCAGCCCAACTCTTCTGCCTATCCAGGTCTTCCTGCAGGGTTTCTCTCTTGTCCTGTCCCTGCTCTTGACTGCTATGTATTCCTGGCTGCTTCTTGCTCATTGCTGGAAAAATATCCCAACTATGTGGAAAAAACCCTAGCTATATGAAGAAAAAAAAAAAAAAATCAATTGTACCTGTGTGTGTAATTGCAATACTAGTAGATAATAAGTAGAAATATTTGAAGAAAACCAGAATAATCTTGCAAGAAATTTGTGAACAGGAAAAAGAGCAAAATGACTGCAATAATATTCTGTATTTAAATTGAGAGAATTCTTTGTAATAACTTTATGAAAAACACACAAGGGAGTATCATTTTCTCAGTTATTTGAAATATGCAGCGTGTTGTGAAACACTGTCTGGACCCACTTGTGTTTATATTCTGTATTTACAGTCTACAGATTATTTACCTGCTTTTTGAAGTGCTGATTTGGAAGCTTTTGTATCATTTAAAAAACAACTAACAGTCATCAACAGGTAACGTGAGATAGAGTTCTTGCAGAATACAGCACCACAATATAAAAGTTGTTAACTTACATAAAGACTCAGTTAAAAAAAATTTTTTTTCTAAATATGTGTGCAAAAATTATATAGTTGATAAGTTTGTCAAAAATCACCCATTTTGATGGAATGTTAAACTTTAGTCCAAACCCAGCCAGTGCCAACTTCTTCAAAATAAAATCTGGGAAAAAAAAAAGGAATTAACAGCATTATTCCGATTAAGGAATGAACACAGAGGGAATTAAAAATATACTCCATCCTATTACCCTGTTTATCTGAAATTCAGGGGTGTTGAACCATTCTACTCTGGTGCTGTAGAAGAAATTAGTTTCCAGAAGATGAAATTCAGATGTTTCCATAAAAATATATTAATGTACAAGGTGTGTAGAGATGTGTCATGTGTGCAGTACATCAGTTTTTGTTCTGGCCTTACAACTGTAAACTTACATACTGTAAATATCAGGTATTAATATTGCAGTGCTGCAGTTAGACACCAGTTGTGGTAGGAGCAGTGAATTTTTTTTTATATTATCCTAATTCCACTTTCCATTGCATTCATTCAGACAGAAAAGGAATTATTTTCATGAGTGTTCTACAGATTTTCAGCCACTTTTGAGATCAGAGTCCATGCATGGTGGGTGGATTGTCTTCATTACTGCTCGATTGATGTAAAGGGCACTTTCCTTACACCATGGGTTCCCCAAAGGTTTTTTAAAGGAAATTCTTTCCTTTTGAAAAATGTACTTAGGGACAACAAATGAAGATGATTTCAGCTTAATAAGATGAGAAGGGCTACAGAGAAAACAAAGGCGATAGCTAGTGAAAATCTATTTGGAGAATGTTGACTTATTCTCATGCCCTTGGGCTATATGTTCGGAGAGTATCCTTTTCTCTCACAAATCCCATCTGTCATTTCCAATTTCTAAGAGAGGGTCTGGCAAGGATATGTGAAAAATCTCATGGGTGTTAGAACTACTGGTGATGTACAGTGGAAATAGAACAGATAATTTTTTACAGAAGAGATTCATGTCAGATAAATGCAGTTCAATTAAAACGAAAGTTACCAAAAATGCAGTAAAAAACACTTGATCAAGATACATCCTTGAGTTGAAAGGAACTGTTTTCATAACATCAAAATATATTTATCTCTAAAATGTTTAGTTAAAGTTTGTAATTTCAATTTTTGTTTTTGGCCTTGTACTGCACTAGCAGCATTGTATTTATAGCAGAGTATCAGAATGTAATATTTAGTATACAGTGTATAAACATTTTCACAATGTAAAATTTTAGTGTTGCTAAACTAAATATTCCACTGTCCTATATTTAGATTTGTTTGACACATTGCAGGGAAGTTTTTAAAATGCAGATTGGTTTTTCCTTCTTTCTGCATCTCAACAGAATGTCAGGGTATCAGAAATTCCTAGAAAATATTACGTATTTTGCAAAGGTCTAGTTAAAATTAGTTCGTGTTAGTCAGTCATATAAAGAAAAAAAGAGATAAGTGAAGACCAAACAGTAAATGGTTGATTATTAAATGAATTGTCACCAGCTCTGAAACAGAACTCTAAAGCAGATTTTGAAGCTGGGGAGCAGGGTTGTGGTTCCAACCTATGCAGTGTCACCATTTAGTTCTCCATGCATATATACATCAGGAATTTATTGCAAAACATACATGGTACCTGATTTTGCTTTCTTTACACAACCAGCCTTAGACCAATATGAAAGAAGAACTCACCCTGTATTGAGTAGTGATTGATTATTTAGCATATTAATGGTGCTACTGCTGTATCCAGCATGGGACATTGACAACTACTTTTAAAACCTCAGCCATAAGGTACAAAATAATTTCCAAACACAGGATAAAGCAATTCATTCCCTTACTGTTTGTATGTATAAGATCTGATAATATATTCTGTCCACATTTATGGGGATGTTTACAACTACCAGCTGACCTCACATGCATGGTAGTTCCCATATTTACTGCAAAATAAAGGAAATCTGCTTTGAGATTTGAGCTATTTTTGTAAGACTAAGTATCTTCTTATGCTAAATACTTAAGTATTTCTCATTATTGGAATTAAGTTTTAGATTTGAAGAGATGGAGCCATTATGGCTTCTGCTCTGATCTTTAGTGCATTGCTATTTTCTGTCAGGATAGGAATTTTTACAGTGATTTATGGGATATGTCCCAGTGATTTGTGGCCAAGTGTGACTGTGGATGATCTGACCAGGGAAGTGGCTCCTTTTCCTGGTGATTCTGTTGCTGTGTAATCTCAATAATATGCACAGATGCCTAAGGAAAACAGTAGGGAGGACTGGGCAGTTAAAACTGGGTATAGAGCACAGGGGGAGATGTTTTTCATCAAGGGGAGTTTTAACACCATTGCTGTCATAGCAGGAACTCCTCTCTGAAGGTGACCCAAGAGAAGTCACAGGGTGTTGCAGTCCTCCTGCTGCCAGGAGCGAGGAGCTGCTCCTGTCCTGTGATTAACCTGTGTTACAGCAGCAGCTTGCAGTGGAGCTTGGCAAAAGCAATGAAGTCCTCGTTACTCATCGGGACAGAACAACTGAAAATTACAGAGAATGGTAATAAAGAAAGGTTTCAGCAGCAGTATTTCCCATTCATCACTGAGCTTCCTTTCATCTTCTCAGCCCTTTTTTATTTTACCCAATGGGATATCTTGGACTCCGTGGTTTTGTCTTTGAGGAAGCTACTACTACATACAATGGATGGTGTTGCTCTTATCACATTGTGCAAATGTGCTTATGACTCTACCCTCAGCAAAAAGTGAATTAGTATGCTAGATGTCAATACAGTGTTAAATTAAACAGCACATAGTAATGAAAGGCATTTAATTTAGTAATGTTAAATGAAATCTTAACTGAGCAGAAGCGATTATTGTATAAAACAGAATGGATAAAAGGCTTGACTCATCCATTGTCTAGACAAATCACTAAGAAATATGTGGGTTAGTTTTAGAGACATTCAGACAATGTAAAAGCTTATTTGTAATCTGTTTGTCAAATTAAAAGTTTGTTTTTTTTTTTAATTTGACTCATTTGTAAGCTATTAAGAAATATGATGTGTTGCCAAACAGCTTATGATAAGTATCAAGAAAACAAAAGACTTCCCCAGTGGCAAATGACAGATCCAGAGTAGGGACAGGAAATAATTTCAGACAAATTGTTTGTTCTTCAGAAAATGTAGTTTTGACTGACTTAAAACTTTTTGCAAATTCCACTCAAATTCAGCAAACACTTTTGCTAAGCTAAGCTAAAGAACACAGGCAAAAAGGGAGATGTTGAAAGAAGTTTGTCAAGGTAGGGTCACACAGAGGTTTGGACTTATTTTTTCAAAGGTAACAAGAGTAAGAACATGGTCCCATCACTTCTGAAAGCAGTGACTAAACACTAAGAGAATAGGAAAGCACATTTGATGTTCTCCTTTCTCTGATCTATAGTACTTTCATCACCACAAATTTGCATGCTTTAACTCTTCCACCCTATGCTGGCTGTACAAGCAGGATGCTGGCCAGGTAATGCTACATCCTCCAGTCCCTGACTGCCTTCCTAGCCACTGGCAGGACTGCCACTACCCCAGGAGATGGAAGCAGCAAGTCCAGAAAACCTGCAAGCTGTGGGAGTCACTGTCAGCAAGGGGCTCCAGGGCATCCTGCCACAGCCCTCAGTCCTGCAGGGTTTAATGAAGTCAAATGTCCACAGGATGCCTCCATGGGTAATTGCCTAATTGTGAAAAGATGAACTCTGCCTCTGCTTCTGCCTACACACCTTGCTCTCCTTCATCTTCTACCACTCACTGAAAGAAGGAAAATTATAGCTGTATTTACAATAACCTCTGAGAATTGCAGGCTTCACTGAAGCCTGTATTTTTCTCTCTGCTGCCATGCTTTGTAGAATCAATGAAAGTATTTTATTTTTTATTTCTTTTTCAACGCACTGATGAAATGTTTTCTGGGTTCTTTTTCCAACAGGTTTTCTTTACATCTTTTTAACACTAGAAAATATTACACATACTTTCTTCTTCTTTGAGCACACCTATAGGAGTACTTTTGACCATATTTACTATGAATTATTTGATTATATTCCTCATTTTGATTTGACACAATGAAAATATTAGTTTATATAAAAAGAACTTCTATTTTAAAATTATATGCATTGAATTGCTATACATGGTCCTCTTTCAAAGAATTAGGAACCATAGCTTGTACAGAATATTATTAATCACCATTCAAACTCCAAGCACAGTAGAGGGCTGCAGTGCTGAATTTTTTAAAAGAAAACACATAAAACCACATTAAAAATATTGGCCCCATCAGTCTTGGATCTATCTTTGTGTTTTGGCTGCCAAAACTTAGGGGACAGTCTGCCCATTGCACTTCCTTCTCTGCTGTCATGGTCTCGGTGTTTTCTTCAAGTCAATTATTGGTAACAATATCATTTGGTAGTGATGTGAATGTTCACCTTTGGGAAGGCCAGGCCCATCCCTTCACCTGAGCCACCAGCAAGACCCTCGTACAGAACCATTACATTTATCTGCTCACTTACCTCAGTACCATTTACATTTTTCTGCTGGGCCTCCCACATTCCAGCTGGCTCCAGGGAAGCTGCTGGGCAGCAGCACCAGCATGTCATGGGTCCTGCAGGAAATTATTTACAGCAAGTCATGATAAAAGTCAGCAGTAGGAGTGCAAAGGCAGACAGTCAGAGCTGGGAAATGCCAGAGCTGAGATCACCCATGCAAACTGCATTGAATCACCATGCACACATTTACTATGATATTTTACCCCTGATTACATGTGCACATGCAAATTTTTGGACCATGGCCATACTCAATTTATATGCAATTCATAATTTTTGAGTCATTGTCTCTGTAACTGTAGGAAGTTTTCACCTTGTTTTTTGCTTTTCTTTTTACATGCAACCACATCCAAAGCTTTTGATGGCAGTGTTTAAGAGCATGAAACAGAATTCCAGTCCTTCCCCAAGACACAGTGATGCTGTAAACAAGTCAAGGTTCTTAAATCTTTTACAGCATCTCCAACTCCCATCCTGTTCATGCTCACTGATATGCTTAATTTGAACCCATCTGTTAGCTGCTTAAAGTGAAGGTTACATTTTATTTATTTAAAGTAATTTACATGAAATCAGAGATTTGGCTGTTCTCCTGAGTGGTCACTTAAGGCAGGTCTAATTGTGCAGGAAAACAGACTCATTAATGTCAAGTGGAAAGCAAGGCTAATTGAAATTTGCAGCAAACTATTACTAGCCCTTTAATAAGGTATTAATTAAAATTTCTCATACAATAAACTTACTGTGTATAAATTTTGAACTTGAAAAGAAGAAAGTAGCTAAGAGAGGGGCAAATAAACTGGGAAAAAAACTTTTAAATAATAGCCTTGGAGAAATATGTAAATATGCTGGAAACATAAAACCAGATTTGCAAGGTGAACATATCTGTTATAGTCCAGGTACCCATCTCATTCAGAAATTTCATAATCTCTTGTTCTTAATATATCAATCTGAAGAAAGTCTAATGTATTGAGAAACATCATACAATGCATGGAAATGTATTAAAAGAAAGTAGAAAATTTGTTTCTCTAGCTTTACAGGGACCTTTCTTTTACTATATCAAGGGATTAAAAAGACACATCTGTTGCTAGAAATAGCAGCAGTGGGCAATGGACATTCTGAGGCTCAGATTCATTCCAGTAGCTCATGGCTACACACAGAGACACACACATCAGTGCTGGGACCCTGAGCTGCTGCCCCTGTGTCACAAAGGTTCCCTGCAGACAGCCAGTGCCCACAGCACTCCTCTCTCACAGGCCCTGGTGTAAACACCCCATGACACCAAGTCATGCCCCGTTGCCATCTGGTTGCACTTGGGAGGTGCATGAGGCTGGCGCTGGTGCTATGGCAGTGTCACCACATCCATGCTGGGTACCACAGTGCCCATGGGAAGGCATTCCATGTGTCCTTGATGCATCAAAACAGCTGACTTTATTGTAGAGCATGTTATAAGGATAAAAGAAGGTGTGATTTGAAAATAGATTTGAAATACTGAGTTATAAAGAATAAACCAGCATGTTGTAGTATCTGGATAAATTTGCCAAAAAGGGTGTGCTGGATCTTCAAGTGTGGTTGTGATGTTGCTGCACTAACCAGTCCTTCTTAGATTTGAAAACCCTAAAGGGTTCTTACAGCAAAATCTTTCCTCAACCTCTTACTAAAGATGGCTGTGGTAGTCAGAATAGCTGCTCTGGATGACTTGCTCTTTCTGAAGCTCAGAATGATGTAATTCATTGCTTGAAGTAATTACATGGTGCTTCTTTTTCCATATAGAACCTTGTACTGTCAGTTGAAGAAGCAGTGTCCATGCAACTGGCTGAAAACTTTATCCCCACAATACCCCAAGGAAGGGAGGAAGAATAAGATATTTCCATCCCCCATCCTTCTTTGGGTCCCTGATTGACCTTTCTATAGTGTATTTTGATGACATGCAGGTCTCTTGTCTCTCTCGTCTTGAGTGGCTCTCCATAGTCTGCATCTAGTTGTAAATAAGTGGAGAAATAATGGTGAGTTAGATGCTGAGATCTCTTACTGGATCTATCACAGGTCCAGTACTGTGAATATCATTTAAAACCCAAATATGAAACAGCAGAAGTGTGTGTGTGTGTTATCTTGAGTATAAGCAGATTTACATGTGCCCAAGGATGTCTCTGGGCATTGAGGCAAACTGACAGCTAGTCTCCATCTCTTTTAAGTCCTTGTAATCTGCAGTACTGGTGCTGCCTGCAAATGCTCTGTTGGGAATGGTCTCTGATGACCATATGTTGGCTAGGAAATATCCATGTTAGCTGGTCACTGTGGGCTGGATCTGTGCCAGACATGCTTTAGCTGTTTCTCACTTGGACAGTCATAGTCAGGTCCCTAAACTTTCTTGAGCTTGCCTGTGATTTTGGGAGAAGAGAGAGGTCAGATGATCCCAGGCACTGCAGGCAGGGCTGTGCTCAGTGCAGGCTGGGACTGATTGCATCACAGCCTGCTTGCAGAGAGGCTGTCCAAGTCCTGCCTCTGTATTAAGCACCCTTCTCTAAGTGGAATCCAATCTTATCTCCCTGGGGTTGGCTTCTAACCCATTCACAGTCCTTTATGTACCACTACTGCCCACGCTCTGTGGGGAACAGCTCAGTGCATCTGACAGGAGGACAGAGGTACTGGCTGGGATTCAAGAATGTACTGTGAGCCAGACTAATGCTCAAGAGGAGCAGTCTCTTTCCCCAGACTGGCACAAAGCCACTCAGGGGTAAATGTCCTTTCTCAAAAAGTGGTCAACAAGGGAGCCAGACCTTGAATGTCAGCATCCCCTGGGGATCGCTGTTACAGCAGGTCCCTGTGCTGCACTGTGGGAGCTCTGTGCCACCCACAACCCTCACAAGGAACCAGTGTCACTGGGAAGCCACTTTGAGCTCCACCTTTATATATTATTTATTTAAGTTCATACTTTGAACCCTGTTGGGATTCAAGCCCCACTCCGGGACATGCTGGTCATCCCTGCTGAGGCGGGAACTGCCTTTGGAGCCCTTCCCTCGGCCTGCAGGGCTTGGTGTCTGGCTGGGCCTCCTCCTCCTCCCTGAAGGAGCCTGACTGAACCACAGCCAAAACTTAACACAACTGTCAGCTCAAATCCATGTGCTGTTCTCTGAGCCAAAGCACCGACACAGAAAAAACCTCCCCTACGTGTTTCTTGTTGGGTCTGTAGGAATTCAATTGCCAGCACATATTGCTTCCAGCAGATGCAGCACAGCTTGACCTGGTCTCACAGGCAACAGAAGTTGAACATAGGAGCCCTAATAATTGCAGCAATCTAAAAATTATTGAATTACAGACCAACAATTATCTACTGAAATTTTTAGATTAGAGAAGCTATTGAAATTTTTAGATTAGAGAAGCTTTCTTCTCATGGATGAAAAATGAATTAGTGAAATAAATTATTTGCTGCAAATTGTTCTTTCTGCTTCCATTGTTTGCTGATCTATGATAGATCTGGTACAAAACATTAATCAAGCAAGCCTGTGTCACTCTTTTCAGCTACAAAAACAAGGGTTTAATTCATTGTGATTTCCCTGACCGTTCGTTGGATCATTTACATTTGCCCAAGTGGATTTAAAATGCTAACAGATCTCTAACATTTCACAGGCACACTGAAAGGTGTAAAGAGCTCTGAAAAGGTGCAAGACGAGGGAGAATAAAGCACAAGGATCTTAGCAGCCACACTAAGTAAAGTCTTTATAAGGACTGATCTGGCATTTCAAAAATAGTTTCTTCTCAGCCTTTTGAGAATGTGCTGAGATTTATCATCTGTAGAAGCTGATTTCACCTTTCAAACAGAACAATGTCCTGTGTGCCTTTTTGTAGGTATTTGTTCTGTAAAATGGCCAGGGACGGGGAAGGAGGGGAGAAAAGCCTTTTTGGAAACAAAGGTTTCTTTGTCGATCATGCTGGATCCTGCATTGATTTCTTATCATTACCTAGAGAAAAACCAAAAGGTCACTGGAATGATTTGTTGATCAAAGGGTAGGATCTGAGATGGTTAAATCTTAAGATTTAAATCTACAGAACATGTTTCCCTGTGCTCATGCAGCATGACAAAATTTGAAGCCTAAGTTTTCCAGATCTTGATTTTGTTTCACAAAATTGGATAATTAATCCCATCTGCATTTTCCCCTGTGCAAGGATGTCACTGCTATTGGCATCTTAAAGTTTATTTTGCTAGAATCAAGTTAGTTAGTAAGCAGAGAAGCCACAGGTGGGTAATTATTTATTGATGAACCCAAAACACTGAGGGTTTTTCTAGGTCTCCAAAGTATTTCTTTTGTTCCAAGAAGCTTGCAACTCTCAGTAAATTTATATGTACCTGGAAAAAAATTCAAGGGACTTCTTGTATTATACCCAAACTATGCAGCACACTCAGGAGCACAAAGGTGACACTGGCCTCCAGAGGTTCACAGTATGACTCAGGTATAGACTAATAGATATTATTACTCTCTTCCTGTGACCTGATATTCCCTTTTCCTGGGTATGTGATTCTGTGAGTACACTCCAAGTCAAGATGAGGTCTGGGGTGCCTCTTATTAATCACCCCTGAGCTTCTGAGACAGTGGAGGGGACACCATGTAACTCACCAGAGTCCCCCTCGCTGTGTGACACCAGCAGGAGGGCAGCAGGCACAGCACAGATCTCTCCTTTCCCCCAGGATGGACACAAGCCTGGAGAAACTGGATTGCCCCTCTCTATTCCCCTCTACCGAGAAGCTCTTCATAAGCCAGTAAATTGGAAAAGATCATGACTTTCTGGTACAGATCATTCTGCTGTGGCCAGAAACAGTTAACTTATGAACTGTTGGACCCACTAAAATGAACTGCAGCGTCAGATTTAATAATTTAAGAGCAGGGTGGTAGGTTTCCTGCATGAAGAGGTCCGGGGCAAATGTTCAACAAATCCTGGAATTTGGAGAAAACAAAGTTAAAAGGAAATGCTTGTTATTCTACTTCTACTTTAAAAGGGCTGGATGTAGTACAAAGCAGTGCTTCTGGTAAGTAGCAGTCACTGTGGAATCATCACAGATGTAAGTTACTCAAACCTTCCTCAGGCTCCACTGACTACAGGTCACAGAAACGTGGCTAAAACTGAGGATCCAGAGCTTTGGGAAACATGCCCAGAGCGCAGGGGAAGTTTTGCTCCACGTCTGCAACAGAAACCTTATGGTCTCTGCTTCTTTCTCAAAGACAACCTGTACAAATCCAGATAAACTCAGTGTTCTGACACAGGACAGAGGTGCTCTACAGTTGCTCCAGTCCCATTGAGAGCAAGATTTATGACATACATTTATTTCCAAAACACAGTATTGCTTCTTCTGGATTCTATCTGGAGAAAATGTGTATCTCTCTGCAGCTCTGAATGACTTTATACACTATTAACCTTCGCATGTGATTTAAAAAAAAAAAAATCAAACAAACAAACAAAAAAAGTTTTAAGGATTCCTTAAAGTATAGAAACACATCACTGTATCACTGGGCAGGCGTATAAATAGCTAAGTGCTTTCTGTGCAGCTGGTGCTTTGCTGTGTTTCACCAGGAGAGGGTAGAGTTTGGAAAGGACTCCTGGCAGCCTAGGCTCCCTATTGTGCTGGGAAACAGCGAAGGGAAAACAAGCACAAGTTTCTCCTCTGCCTGTTTGCACCGACTGACTATGTGCGAGAGTCAGCAGATGAACTCTGGAAGACCTTAAAGTAAACAGAAAACGGAAAGAGAAACAAAATTCAAAAGCAGCTTTCTAGGGAAATCTGTGGAATCGAAGGGAGAAGCCGCGGCGGCTCCCGTGGGCTCACCCCGCCGCCTGTATCTCTGAGAACTGTCACTCACTGCACGGTGCGTTAATCAGAGCTCAGGATTTATTTTTCTGCCGTGACTTCCAAGCTGTGAATTGATATCACTTTTAGAGAGAGAATGGGACCTGAAAAGACTCTCGAGCACTGAACAGAGTGGTGAGTTTTATTAAATGGTTTCTTCTCTTTCCAGTCTGCTGGAGCTTTCTAACATCCTGCTTGCAGGCACAGCAATGTCCGATGACTTGTCTTTTCCCTGCAGCTTGTTGCATTCCTCACCAGGCTTTCCTGACTGCAGGTTTCTATGAGTAACCTTTCCCACCAAGACTCCAGGTCAGTTTGGTGACATTTGTAACAGGTCTGGCTCAGTGCTGATTATTTTCACGAGAGATTGAAACCACAAAGCTGTGAAACCAAACAACGGGCTAAAAATCAACCAAAATCCAATACAATTTTAAAATGGCAGGTGACTCTAGGTTTCCAGATGTGGACTGTGATGGATCAGAAAAAAGTGAAGAAATTGAGATTGTAGTCAATGTCGGTGGGGTAAGGCAGGTGTTCTACGGAGATAACCTGAACCAGTACCCAGAAACACGGCTGGCAGAGCTGGTCAATTGTTTATCGGGGGGATACGATAGCATATTCTCCCTCTGTGATGACTATGATCCTGGAAAGAGAGAATTTTACTTTGACAGAGATCCAGATGCTTTCAAATGCATTATTGACGTGTACTACTTTGGGGAAATTCACATGAAGAAAGGAATATGCCCCATATGTTTCAAGAATGAAATGGAATTTTGGAAAGTGGACCTTAAATTCTTGGATGACTGCTGCAAAGCTCACCTAAGTGAAAAAAAAGAGGAACTGGAAGAAATAGCCCGAAGGGTGCAACTCATTCTGGATGATTTGGGAGTAGACGCCTCAGAAAGCCGCTGGAAAAAGTGCCAAAAATGCATCTGGAAATTTCTGGAGAAGCCAGAATCATCCTATCCAGCTAGAGTGATTGCTGTACTGTCCTTTCTGTTTATTTTGATCTCCTCTGTTGTGATGTGTGTGGGGACCATCCCAGACTTGCAGGTGGTAGATGCAGAGGGGAACCGCATGGAGCACCCGACCCTGGACAGCATCGAGACTGCCTGCATAGGCTGGTTTACCATGGAGTACGTGCTGAGGCTGATCTCCTCTCCCAACAAACTCCACTTTGCCCTCTCTTTCATGAACATTGTTGATGTGCTAGCAATACTTCCTTTCTACGTCAGCCTGACCTTGACCCACCTGGGAGCCAAGCTGATGGAGCTGAGCAATGTCCAGCAGGCTGTCCAGGCACTGCGCATCATGAGGATTGCAAGGATTTTCAAGCTTGCACGGCATTCCTCAGGGCTCCAGACCCTAACCTATGCCCTGAAACGCAGCTTTAAGGAGCTTGGGCTGCTCCTCATGTACTTAGCTGTTGGAATCTTTGTCTTTTCTGCCCTAGGTTATACCATGGAACAAAGTCACCCCGAAACTTTATTTAAAAGCATCCCTCAATCATTTTGGTGGGCTATCATTACCATGACCACAGTTGGATACGGAGACATTTACCCTAAAACAACACTAGGAAAACTGAATGCTGCCATCAGTTTTCTTTGTGGAGTGATAGCGATCGCCCTCCCCATCCATCCCATAATTAACAATTTTGTCAGGTATTACAACAAGCAGAGAGTCTTAGAAACAGCTGCCAAACACGAATTGGAGCTGATGGAACTAAACTCTGTGGAGGGGAAAGCCGCAGGCTCCAGAAGTGAACTAGAGGATCTTTCAAGGGAGGGCAAAGAGGGTCCTTTTTATAGCAGCCGGATAAAAGTCTCCCACAGTGACACCTTTATTCATCTCCTGTCAGAAGAGAAACACTATAGGACCAGACTTCAAAGCTGCAAATAAACTGTGAGCTGTTGTCAGCGCTAAGCTACAGATCGGGACAACCTGACAATCAACTACGGAAGGGACTCGCAGATCTGTCAGAGTTGGGAGGGAGCACTGCTTTGCTTTTCCAACATGAATATAAATTAACCCCATGGCTTCTCCATCAACAGTTGGTAAGACTTTACCATTATTAACCCAAAATAAAATAGTAGGACTCCACTGATATCAGACTGCTTATATTGAGTGTGTTCTGACAAAACCCATTTGTAACCATTTCAGAGACTGAAAAGTCCTTCCTGATCCGTGAATGTTCAATGACCCGAATGTGCAACATTACCATGTCAGAACTTTGTACCTGTAACAATAAAGAGCAGCATCACACAGATTTTGTCTTCCAGGCTCTCTTCAATGCCTTTGCAGCTAAGGGAACTGCTCCTTAAAAAAAATAAAACAGCCTCTCACTTGTATTAGATTCAGGCTTACAGCAAAATGTTACAAGTGGTCAGAGCCTAGAGATACTGCATATACCGTGTGCACAATATTAAAGTGAATTAATGGCTTCATTTTGTAAAATGTGCTTTGGTGTCAACTTTTTGAATAGGTTTCTGTTCCTCTTTCCAGAAAAAAAAGTGTCATTTTCAATGGGACATGAAACTGTATTTTCAGCAGAGATGCAGAACAAATCAATGTATTTTAAGGAGCTAATTTAAAAATATTTGTTCTAGCTATTAATTACAGCATGGTTTATATATGCAGGGATCTTTCAGGAAGGATTTATAATTAAGTAGCTTTTAAAAACTGTAAGTTAAGTCATGGTATCTTTAATTGTCTACTAAATCAAGGAAAGTTTACAAGGAAGTTTTATTGAGTAATTATAAATAAGAAACTTTAACTCTTTGAAAGCAAGTGCACATAAAGTTTCAGTAAATATAGTATAGTCTCCTATTGATTTATGGTAAAAATATCTAGATGAATAAATATATTATTAGGTTGGTTTTAAAAATACTGCATCCTTCCCCTACACTAATTGCAAACTTTTTAAATGTCAGTTTGCAGAAGTAGTAGGCACTAATCAGTATCTTCTTCATTCATTAATATACTGATTAATCAATACCACTGTGTAGGTATTACCCTTTCCAAAAGCACGTGCCATCTACAAAAGTCTAAATTTGGTTGGTGTAATAGGTCTGTTGTGTACCAGAGAAATCCATTGAAACTAGGAGTTATGCCAGCTTGGAGGGAAGGGAAGCACTGGCACACAGATGTATTTATATCTAAATTAGAAGTAGGATCCCAAATGTTTAAAGGGCTAGAGTAGCAGTCCTTATTTGTTCCCTTTTGTGCTGAGCAGCCCCCTGCCCAGGTGAAATTCAGCAACATGAGCCATGACTTATCCCTGGGTACCTCATACCCAAGATCCCTCTGCAGGTCTTTGGGACTTTTTTCCTGGCACATGGACAAGCAGGGGGCCAGTGGCATCCACCCCACAGGAGCAGTGAGTGGGGGGGGCACAGAGCTGAGGGGTGGGCTCTGTGCTCTTTTCTGGCACCTCGTTTGTCCCTGTTCCCTGGCAGGGTGGTATGTGTCTGCTGGGGGGGATTCTGTTGGTGCAGGCGTGTGTCCTGCTGGGACTGAGGAGCAGCGGTGGCAGAAGGGGCTGGGCAGGTGTGCAGTGAAAGGCAGCTACTCCTCAGGAACACCCACACCTTGTACCTCTCCTAGCATGGAAATCAGCCCCTGCTTCCCTAGGCTGAAGGCTTTCCCCAGCATTACCCCTCACACCTCAAACTGTTCATTCCAGGGACACCTACTTGGTACGCCCTGCCCAAGCCCTGTGCCTGACCTAATGTCCTTTCCCCCAGTCTGTTACTTTGTTCTTCCTTTCATACCTCTATCAAGTAAGATAATTCAAACAATGCCTAAACATTTCTGTACCCGAATTCTTCCACCAGCATTTGTCCCAAATTCTCTCCTGCCTAAGTCAAACAGCCACTATAAGTACCTTCTCAGCCCAAGCACCCCTTCACCCCCATCCTCCTCTCCACATGCCAGCTCTTAGCCTCTAGAACTGCTCTCTCACTCTGTCTCTTCTGCTGAGACCTGTTCCTTGCTTGCCAACAGCCTCAGCTCCTCTCCCTGGCTGCCTGGCCAGGACCATAGCCTGCTCTCATCTGAGGGACAGGATCCTGTCCCTTGCACTGCTTAAGACTTCCAGGTTACAGGTGTGGGCTGCAAATCAGCAAAAATTGATTCAGCTGAGGTGCTGAGGGAGGGAGAAGAGGGAAACTAACAAAGCTGTATGAGTCCACCCTTATCTATCAGCAGGAATATCAAATGCTCCTGACTTGTGACATGCAAAGGGTAGCTGAGAGTGAATTAAGTTAGCAAAAGCATTTTCCTGAATGAGGAAAGCACTGTGTTAATACTAAGTAATATGGTTTAGCATTGCAAGTGCTAAATCCTCACTGCTGCACTTTGTGATTTATTTAACCTGACATTAAATAAAATATAAGCCTCTTTTATCAGGAATAAGTTTGTGGGCTAATTTCTGAATTATGTGTTATGCCTTTGAGCACTGGGCTCTGCTTATGGTCTGTCAGTGTGGAAAGAGTTTTGAGACAACCTTGGTGCTGTTCTAGCCCAGACAGGTCTCAGTGTAATTGCTGGGTGTCTTGCTGCACTAGGGACCTTATGTGTTGGATATGTTGCTATAAGTTATGTGTTCTTAAAAGGTGGTGTGTGGACAGGATGGATCCCTGCCTATTTGCCTTGCTCATGCTGTGGAAACCCCGCAGGAGCTGCAGGAGACATGGGCAGTGCTGGAAGGACAGGGCAGGCTGGAGAGGAGCAGGTAATCCTGCTGGTGCAAAACAAGAGGCTTTCTGGGTCCCTGGGGAGACATCCCTTGCAGATCAGGAAACTACCACAGGCTTTGAAATCAGGGCTGGACAGAAGGCTCTGCTTAAAGAATGGAGTGATCTATGTATTGTTTGTTTTATATTGCTTTAATATTCTACACAACCCAGCAGAGCTGACTTTCCTTTATTAAAGGTAGCAAAGAGAAAAGGATTAAAAAATCTGTAAGTCTTGGGGGTGGAAGGGGATGGTTAGAGAAGCCCTTGCTCAGAGAGTAAGGAATACAATCCAAAGGCTCTAGCATCCCCACTCTTTGATGCAAGAACTTTCTCAAATCCAAAGTTGGGACAAGCTCTGAAGTCTTTCCAAAGGGGAAACTGCACCATGCTTGTTGCAGGTTTCATTGCTGTGCTCTGGGTGAAGTGGGCACACACTGCCCCACTCAACCCAGCAGCACTTTCCCCACATCCAGCTCTTTTTGGGCACTTTGGCTGAGTCTATGCAATTAAATTAATGAATACAAGGCATTCCAAGTGAGAGCATCTCCAGGCACACACAGGAAACTCTAGCACAACTCTCAGGGGAGCCCTGTCTCTAGTGCCCTTCACCTGGGAATAGGGACTAGGATAGCCAGAATACATCCAAGTGCAGAAAAATCTGAATAAACCACTTCTATCTCTTCTTACTCTTGCTGCACGAGGACTCTATTTTGGACTCACAGGTGTATGAAGGAAATGGCTCACTGTTTCCATACAAAATTTGGAGTCTGGGAAAAAAAAAATAGTACTCTTCTAGGGAAAGCACATTCACCAGAATTACGGAAAACAAAACAGAGCAACTATATTTTTAGCTGACATCACCTCTCATACAGAAGTTCCTCAGTTCACCATGCAAGCAATTCCAGAGCACAGTGAGCAGATCAAACTGTCCTCTGGAGAATTTATCCTGTGGAACATCTGCCCTAGCAGCCAGCCCTTTTACTTCTAGAAGACTTTGAATCTTTAAAACAGCTGTAATATACAGAGTTAAAACTTGAAGTGAAAAACTTTTAGTTCCTGAATAATATTAATCACAGCTGTAAATTCAGGAATAATTCAGGTTTGACATCAAATAGCTGCCAGCAGAATCTGATTCAATAGCCTTAATTTAATAACACACCCAATGATCGGTGTGATTGGTGATGATTGCTAAACTGTAGGTAAAATGAAGCCTGTTTCTAGTTTCCTGGAAACCATAAACAGTAGAACTTAATAGAGTGGAAATTGCTTCTAGAAGTGTGGGAGATGGCTGGAATATTTAGTGACACACAGCATTAGTCTTAGGGAAGTGACAGGTATTTAACATGTCAGCCCACACCACATTCTGGCTGGCATGTCACAGCCACCTTCACTCTGGAGACAGGCTCAGGTTCAGGCAGAAACAGCCATCAGCAGCTGGAGAGACACGTATATATGATTTAAACAGACTTTAAAAAAACCCCAACAAAATGATGGGCAATAGTAGAACACCACCATGGTTTTCTGCTGTCGTGCATGTTGGAGAGCCTTTCAGTCCTGCAGGTGTGGCAGTGCCACACAAGGTTAATTGAAATGGCCTCTCTGGGCTGGGCCTGGGTCAAGGGGAATGTGAACATGCGGAGGAAGAGCCAGCTCCTATCAAAGAGAAGGAGGGCTGAGGACCAGGCGTCATGGCCTGTCTGTCTGTGTTAGGGGCACTCATCACTTTTTGCAGGTGAAGCTGACAGTGATGCTGTTTCAGTAACCCTTTGGGTAGATTTTCTTTGCCTAAAGTACTATTTGAATGTAGCTAATAAAAATGCTAAAGAGGAGAAAGCAAGACTGCTTTCAGTCTCAAGTATTCTCTGTATATGGATTTTTCAAATAAGTACCCAAAATGCTCACCTGAGACTGGATAAAAGAGTCATGAACAGGTGTTTGTTGAAACAGAACATTCAAATATCCATAAAAAGTAGAGGTTAAGGAATAGAACTTAGCAATTAACTATACTAGAAGACTCAAATCCACTGAGATTAGCTCAGTTGGTTAGAGCAGGGTGCTAATAATGCCAAAATTGTGGGTTTGATCCTCATATGGACCTTTCACTTAATAGTTGGGCTTGATCATCCTTGTGGGTCCCTTCCAACTCAGAATATTCTGTGATTCTGTGAAAAAACCCCACTATCATCTTGCAGCCACATATGCATGGCCAGATATGTTCAAACAGATAGAACAGAGTCCCCTGTGAATTATGCTAGGCAGAATTACTTCCTCTCTCCTCCCTTTCAGTGCAGCCCATGGTCCTATATCCACCAAAAAACCTTACAATTCCTTACATAGGAAGAACTGGGCACATGCACAAGAACAGGAGAATGCACTTGTTACCCACCCAGGTTTCTCAGGAACTGGCTCGCTCTCCATGAAAATATTTTACCTAGACAGCCCATTTGGGAATATCAGTGTTTCCTTCCACACCAACTTTCACAAGACACTTTCCCTTTGAGACAGAAGGTCCTTAATGGTGTGGGTAATAAGTTCTGCACTGCCTGGTGTAAACCAAACTTCACTGGGAGTTGCAAGGACATAACACTAGTGTGAAAGTCAGCTCCGGACAATGTATCTTAAATACACTGGCTTCAGCTGTGGATATCTCACTAATACCAAAATTGGTTTCTCTTCCTGCAATGAACCGTATTAGGCTTCATTTCAGTGGGAGCTTTGCCTGCCTTAAGAATTTTATAGGGAATGATGGAGCCAAGCAAGCCAGGCTAATGTACAAGGCAAGTTTGTGTAAATTGCTAAGGGGAAAATAAAAATAATGGAAAGGTCTGAGAGCTCCAGGAGAAGCTGTGCCATTTAATTGTTTCTCTTCTTGTTGCTTTCATATGTAGGTGAGAAGGCTGCCAGTGTTTTAAAGTCGCTTTTTTTCTTCCCATGTAAAGGTAACCTTGAATATCTTTTAAACATGTTGACAGTCTAGTACTGCTAAATCATCCTGGTCAGTTAAAGATATATAATAGAAGCAGAAAGGAAAGGAAATATTTAGAGGACTCTAAATAGACAAGTTTATTTAAAAATAAAATCTCAAAATGGAAAGAAAGACTGAATATTATGCTGTATATCCCTACAAAAATCCTCTTATTTTCAGTGCATCACTTTACTGATTTCATTGATAATGATGCACACAAATGCTGACCCCAGTGCTTTGGGTTTTAAGAACCACATGCTCTGCTTCCTTATGGTAGACACTCCACAACAGTGAAATGTCTTAAAAATGGAAAATATCTGTATCCACTAGAGTCTGTGCTAGTGCTCACAAGTTCTGTGTTAGGGGTCTCAAAGCTGTTACTGGATGAAGGCAGCAAATTGCTCAGCACTGCAAAGGGAAATTTTAATAAACTTTCTGCCAGCCTCACATTTTTTTACTGAGCAAGAGACAAACTGCATTTTCAATTACTATAAGAGCATTAAAAGGAAATTCCTTATCGGTATGAGGCACTCCACTGATCCCAGCAATGTTTCCACTGCATCACTGTTATCAGCTTTACAAAGTCAAATGTTTTCCAGGCTTACTAGCAGAGTAAATAATGGCTATTTTACACAACATCCAGAATATGAGGTAGTTGCAGCAAGTTATTGGTCTCTGTTGATTTTTTCTTATTACTACTTTTGCATCAAAAATAATACACCAAAAATATTCTCCATATTCACATAAATGATGTATTGATTGTCTTATTGATTTTAACTATTCATATCCTTGAAGTCTCAGCTTGTGCATTATCAACCAGTAAAGAATTAACCCTGCTGACTTATTCTAGACCTGATTAACACCATGAAATGCTACATGCCATTTTGGTTTCTTCCCTTGTTCCATCAAGATTACTCCATAATCAGACAGCTCTTCTCACTAGCATGTTTTTATTTTCATTCACCCTCATTTTTCATAGCTTAATTTCAGTCTATTAGACTTCAGTGTTTTGTTTCAGAAAATGGAAATGATTAATCTGTCTTGATGCTCACACCCCTGCTGCACTTTTCAAATAGTGGGACTCGTGTGGTCCCACTAAGTGCAGCTTTCTGAACGGTGTCAGTTCAGTGGGGCAGGCTTAGAACATGCCCAGGAGAGAAAATGAACCGGCTAGAAACTTCATTTGGGCATCTTGTCCCCTTATCTCCCAAACCCTGCGTCAGGAGAAAACTCTCTTTTATAGATGGAACACTCAGAAGATGCGAGGCCCATATGCAGCAGCCCTGTCTGGGTGCTCAGCCCTAGCTGAACACTTTTAAATTCCCCTCTCTTTGAGAGGGCTGAAACACTGAAGCATTTGGCTGGAAAGAGATTGCTTTAAACGTGCACTTACATGCTTTGCTGATCAGAATGTGCTCGTGTTAAACCTTACATGGCAAAAAAATGGATGTTTCTGAACTGGATCCAAGCAGGCACCAGCAATTTTCTGCTCACAGCCACCAATCAAGCATCAGCACAATGGGACCTTGATTGGTTCTTACAGGGGCTGCTGTAATACAAATGAGAATTATTTTTTGCTCATGAATAACAGATAAGGTGTCATCCTATTGCTTGAGAAGTGAAATATCTAGAAGACAGCCTGACCTTTGCCTCTCCCTTACTTACTCTGTAGAAACATTACTAATTACAAGTCTGTTTTGGTACAATAAAAAAAAACAAACCCAAAACCACCCTAATTCCGACACTGTTTAGCGGGCAAAACTCAAGCAGAGAGGAGATAAAACCTGCATCCTCCCCTGGGGTTTTGCTCAGCAATGGCCACTGGCCAGCTGGACACTGCTTGCTTGTTTGCAAAGGAACAAATCACACCCTTGTCTGCCAGCAGGTCCTTCTATTTCTACTCGTTGTCACAGTAATAAATCAATTGTTTCTGCAAAACACAGCTCCTCTCCAACTCGTGGGGAATCTGCAAACTCTCTGCAGCCCAAATGTCAACCAATTGCTGGCTGGTCTTTCAGGCTGGAGTGGTTATTGTTTGCCAGTTCCTTATTTACATTGGAACAGTAAATTCCATTTGCAAAAGCCTTTACCATTTGGACTAGTTTGCCTTAGAAACAAATTAATTGCTGCCGTACAACATCATCCCTGCTGTGACTCACATAGGGCACATTTGTACAGCCTTGGCTGGAGGAGTGAACCTCAGCTGCCAGCTGGACTTCATCCTTGCACACTGGAGCTGTTATTGTCCTCCTCATGTTGGGGCTCTGACTGTCACAGCTGTTCTCATGAGACCTGAGCGTCTCAAAAATGCATTAAAGTGAACTTTCCCATATCTGATGCAACTCATCTGCACAAAGTGACTGTGCAGTGTTTCTGAGTTGGAAAAGTAGTGTGAAGAAGTGATAAAGATCTTCAATGAGCGTCTGGGGGCTGACTGGGGAGGGTGCATGCAGGCTTGGCTCAGAGCAGAGCTTGGCTCAAGCCACCCAGGAGTGGTCAGGAGAGGCATCCAAGGCTCTCTTCTTCCCTCCACTCATCTGACTGGCCTGTGAGCATTGGTGGGTGGCAAAGGATGGCTGTGTCTAACATTGCCTCAAAAGAGGCCTGTCCTCTTCCTTTCCCATACAGAAAACACTATTGGCCAAAATTCCATGAGGTTCAAAGTACAAGAGATATTAGAGGAGGTAAGTAGAGCAGCCTTGGAGACTCAACATTTTACCTCAGCTAAACCTTAGGGATGTCAAAGGTTTTTTGGAGGGGGACACTTTTTTAATCACAGGGTTGTAGATAGCCTCAGTGGGATAATGTTCAGGTCCATGACTGAGACTTGAAGGTGTCAGGGCATGTAACACTCACCCTTGACTTTGCTGCCTAAGCTGTTAGGTGTCACCTGTGCCACCCTGAAAAGCCCTCTATCATCAGGATTTTTTAGAAGGAAAAATAGAAAGCCTTGTTCAATGTGACTAAATAAGTTGCAACCTCCTGTAAATAAACTGGCTGTTTGCTGCAATCCCCACATTGCTTTGAGATGCTTGATAGGTCATGAGATGTTCTGTGACATCCACCAAGGGAAATAAAGTGAAATAACTGGATTCCTCTACATTTCTTACTGTTTCAGGGTAAATGAGATAATAGTGATGACATAGATGTGGGGGAGAGTGACATAATTTGATGGTACACTCCCTTCTGGACTGAGCGGTCTCGTCCAAATTTGTACATTTTTAGACTGAAAAATTCAATTTTGAGCAGCGAGGCAAAAATATTATGGTGCAGTCCAACACCACAGATTCAGCATTAGCCTACAGTTAGAAGTGGAGTACAACAAACTCTCTAAAATCCCAGCTTTCAACCTAGTTGACTGCTACATCAATCCAAGACACAGGATAGAGCAAAACACAAAGGATCCTCTGTACATCAGTCCTGTGACAAGAGGAGCCACTTCTAGCTGCAGTGGGAAGGCAAGGATCTTGGGAAGGCAGGATTGGAGATGTGCCTTACAGTGAGTGACATTTTACCCAAGGACATCTGCAACCCAGTGCTGCAGCTTCTCTTCTGCTCAGGGAATGTATGGGGCATTTCCCTGTGCTGCACTATCACTGTGTGAGAAAATGTTTGGTATAAAAAAAAGAGATTTCTTCCTACTGGACAGTCAGTGAGGGAGAGCGATGGACATTTGGGATACATGTCCCTAGGTATTGCTTCATTTATAAACAGAGACTAAAGTGAAAACATCTTTTTTCATTGTTAATTTGATTCCACTGCTTTCTCTCCTGTTCAGACTGTACCATTGCTGCAATTTAATGGGAAACAATATTTACTTCAGTGAAAGATCACCAGAATTCAATTGCTGCTCATCTGCCTCATTCTGATCAAGTGACAAAAGACACACATCATCACAGTAAGCCATATCCTCTGGCATCCAGGGGATCTTCCAACACTTTAATGACTCAAAAAACTTTCACGGTAAAGGCAACAGGAATGAAAGGCTGCAATCCGAAATATCTGCCTTAAATAACAAAAAAAAGGTAATTTTTGATTTGGTTTTGTTTTTCTTTTTTTCCTAGTTTGCCTAAGAAAAGGTTTAGAGATGGCTTGATCAAGTATCAGCATCACATGGAAGTTCCAGGTAGCTGAGGGCTTGTTAATGTAACAGACGAAAACATAAAGTGCTGAGTGTAGTATACTCCAAGAAGATGCACAATATCGTAACAAGGAATTATCTTACCATGGAAGGAATTAATTTTGAATGGGCAGATTTTGCCACCTGGACTCTTGGCTACACAGTATTTCATAAGCTGTGGCTACTGACAAGCCAGTCACTCAAATGCTAGTACCCATGAGATGGTGAGGGTGGCCCTCCTGGCCTGGCATGAAATTATGTACATTTTCCATAAGTGCTGTTCTGCCCCAGAGAGGTGAAGAGCACCTCAAGGATATGAAGCTCCTAAACACCCTCAAATGACCCCAAATGACCACCTCTCAAATCACCCCAAGCTGAATCACTGTCAATGGATTTTGGCAGAGCAGGACTTTCAGATGCCCAGTGCACTGGAATTTGTTTCCAGCTGAGTCCGCAGAATCATTTAATTTGAAAGAAACCTTTTGAAATGCCCCGTTAAATCCCTCTGCTCAAGAACAGCCAGTCAAAGCAAGTTGTCCAGAGCATGTCCAGATAGGGTGAGCTGCCTGAGTCATCTGCAAAGGATGGCTAATACACTCCAGGGAACACATGAGACTTTCTGAAGTGCCTTCAGGACACCATGAAAGGTGCTTCACAGCACCTGAACTGATAATAGATGTCTGTATTTGGGTAAATGAATCCCAGCCTTTGTGTCTGCTTGAACATGGTTCCTGGAACTTCAGCTGCCTGCTGGACTCCACCATCAGCTTTGAGTTGATCTCAGGTGACTCCAGAGGGACCTGAGAGAGCACGTGGTTTTAATGCTGACCTGAACCTGCACTTCTGCTGTCTGCTTCCTGAGTTTGTAATCACATGGTGAGACACAGAGCACTTTGCTGAGTGCTCCCTTGCTGCTTGGTTAGAAAAAAATATCTATCAGATATGAATAAAAGTACCTTAATCACATGATATTAAGGATGGTCCCACAGTCTGTGGGACAAACATGATGGGATGAATTTCAGGCTTCCCTGTTAGATCAGGGGGTGCCTGGATCTGGCTGCTGGACCCCTACCTGTAAATCATAGAATCATTCAGGCTGGAAAAGACCTTTAACATTGAGTTCAACTACACACCTAGCATTACCAAATCCTGTCCTCAAATCACCAAGCTAAATTACCCAACATCTGTTTCTGATCTCACAGATCAAAAGAGGACTTGTGCCAGTTGTGTCTGTAGGAAATGAGATAAAAATCAGCAGTGGGCCATGTGTTCTGGCACTGGATCAGAAACAGCTGTGGGAGCAGAATGATGACTGTTCTCCAAAATGCAAGAGACACTCCAGCAGCCTTCCCTCCTGCAGCCCATAACCCTGACAGAGCAATCACTGCCCTACACAGCTCCTCTTTCTGTTCTCCCACCCTGAAAAGCCTTCCTCTCCAAGTCCCTGATCCCTCATGCAAATGGAGACAGCATTGTAAACAGTGCTGTCATCTCCTATTCTGGAAATATAAATTCAAGAGGCTTTCAACAGTGGCTTGGAACAGTGCAGTTAATGTGCTCCAGCTGATGAGGGTAGATCAAGCCTCATATTAACTTTTTTCTTAGTTTGCAAGGAGATTTACCTTCCAGGTTTTAATACTGATAGTGGAATGTTAGAGTGGCATTTTCCTAAACCATGCCAGTACCACATTTTGCTCTGTTACAATACTTAAAGATTGCTCCTCACTCCATGAATTTTGTAGCATTTTAACAGAAGTCCTGTCTTGTCTAGCTTTCTCTAGACAGCTTCTCATGCATATTCAATTTGAACAAACAAAACTCTGTGTAATAACTCTGATATTACTGTCCTAGGATTTCAAAAGAGTGAAGATCACTTGGGACAGCTGATGACCACAGTCACTATTCTTACTACAGACTAAATAACTAAATAATGTGATTTTGCATACAGAATCATCTGAATAAAAATAAAAGGCTAACCACCCACACAACTCAATTAACAAACTATCAAGATGCACTCACATGTTTATTATTGCAATAAATCTGTGATTTAAATTCAGTGGCAAAATATTTGCAAACATTTACTCAATTACTGCATGCTCATTTTTTATCATAATATGAATCAGATGAAGCTCAAGTAGTAGTGTAGCTCCATGATGTTTAGTGCCACACATAAGTTTAGTATCATGTTCTTTAGTCCGTGCTGTGGCCCTGCACAGAAATGGTGTGACATCATCTCCTGTTTATTGCAGATGGAGTGACAGACACAGATTTAACTACTGTCAAAATAGCATTTACACTTGGTAGTAGTCATGTCATGAACTTATCCCTCCATCAGACGGCCTGGTATGGTGTTGTATTGCAGAAAAAATATCGTCATTGACGTGTTACTGGGAAGAACAGAAACATCAAAGCTGCCGTGCGGTGACTGGAGAACAAAATGATCTGATTCATCACCCTGAAAATTCCCAACTGAAACAAACGTCTTGAAAAGCCATCACAATTGCACCTTTTCAACTAAGAACAATGAGAAAAGTCAGTGTGCATGAGAGAGACAGCATTTTTCACTTGTCCAAGCTTAATAGGAGCATGAAAGGACATACTGCTAGTTAGTATGAAAGCAGAGGAAGAGAATAAGTGGGAGTAGCACAGGATTTAGAAAGGCAATAGAGAGCAGAAGAATGAAAAGCAGTACAGAGACACTACAGAATGGAGAAGCAAAAGGGAAGGGGGTGAGACACCTTTTACACTTTTATTCCATTCTGTCTTCTTACAAAGCTCCATTTTCCAGTTTCCTTTGAGTGACTTTAATTCAGTATGATGAAAGTCCTTTTGGAACTTTTAGCACTGCCAGTCATTTGCTAACAACAAAGTGAAGGTGAGAGTGATGGTGCACACGTGTATGTGTGTATGTTTGTATATACATATATATGTATGAATACAGTCAGTCTTGCAGGATTGATGAAAAATATTTTTAAGTGCTTTCAGAAAATTTTCCTACAGTTGTAACAGAAAAATATTTTAAGAAATACATTTAGTATTTGGTATATCTATGACTAGCATATATTTAGATGTTTCTCCTTTGAATTTATGTCCAAAATATTTTTTTTTCTATTACTAGTTACTTTCTGTATGGTGCTGAAAATGTTTATTGGCAGAGTCATCCATTTACAATCCAGAAGTTGACAACCATGAAGCTATCAAGGCAACTCCTTAATGAGCTTCAATCTATTCCCATATTCCTATTTACCCTTTTACCTCAGAATGAAATTGTCATTCTGTTATTTCATTCACAACTTGTACAGACCTGACTTAATTGGAAAAAAACCCCTAGCACAGAAAGATATTACATATTCATGAAAATTTATGGCTACATATCCTGTCCCTGTAATTTCCAGTTGGTAAACCTTGTAAGTCCAACAGAAAATGTCTCAATGAAACTGAAAACACCAATGAGTGCAATGAACTAAACCCACTCTATTATTCTCATTGATATACTCATCTTCCATGGTTACTTCTGATGGGTACCTGCAAGAAAACCAAGGAGACTGAAGTAATGTTGTGGCTTATGAAGTAAAAGAATATTTTTGTACAGGACATGATGAAAAAGCATTCTTCCATTCTAATGTATTTCCTAATAGTTCAGGAACTTAAACACATGGTTTAATTGCTGCCAAGTAATCCAAGGCCAGGAATGACATTATGAATCACTAGAGTGAATGCCTCTTCTTTAAAAATTCTGTGAGATGACAACTGACTTCTGGTTTCTGATTTTAAAGTTAAGCATGTGAGAAAAAAGTAAACTGTTTTTTGAGATTTGTGAAATAAATGTAGAGAGGAACATCTGTACATTTTTTTAATTGGTCATTAAAATATCTGTCAATGCCAAGTGCTCCGAAGTTCATGGATGTAATGCTAAGTAAGAAGTAGATATAAGCATTATTGCTTTCCCTTGAAGAAAAGCAGATACTAAGAGATGGCATGTCTGGATTTTCACAAATGAGTACTGCAGGTGCTTTGTTTCCTGACTGTCCTGGTGGTGGAAGGGGGATCCAAACTCTCCACTCCCTGCCCTGAGATGGACATGGAAGTGCTGGTGTCTAATGCTGGTGCCTGCACATGTACCAGCAAATGAGGTGGTAATTGGCTGAACAAACTTCTATAAAAACCTTTTATTTTCACTTCCCAAGCAAAACCACATGCCCAGCAGACTCACCCTAGCCAAATCCAGCTGCTGACTGGCAGTAGGAGAGCTCTGCTCTATGCAGGGGATTAGTCCCCCATTCAGCTCTTGTTCCTAAAGCACTGACATGAATTACCTTTCAGGCTGGACTTCAGGGATGACCCAGCTTTCCCAATGTGTAGTTACTCTTGGGCAATTCCAGCAAAGCTAAACATTAGACCAAATTGGCTAGGAGAGAAGAAGGGAGGGAAAAAGTCCTAATAAGCTGACCTGATAATTTAGTCTTCTGTGAAAAAATAAAAAAGTCTGTCAAGAATGAACTTTCTTCATTTTATACACAGCCAGAAATTATAAGGCAGCTTTTCCTGCAAGAAGAGAGCCCAGGGTATGATACAGGGCCACTTTCAGCCACATGGAATAATGGAGCTTTGCTTCAAACTGTCAAAGAAAAGCCCTGGAGAAAGGGATTTGTGTGAGGAACCCACCTTACTTCTAAACAAGCAGAAATATTTATTTCTGCCTTCATGATAGTTCACTTTTTCTGATGTTTTAAATTCTTGGTGTAGAATTAACAGCTCACTCGCCAAAGGTGTGGGGTTGCACACAGCTGGAATGTGACACGAGTATTTTGCTTATGCCAGCCCAGCTCTTCAACTTCCACATCATTTCCCACCTCTTCAACCCCATTTATCCCATTTTTGAAGGAGACAAAGCTGTTCAAGGTCTTTATGACCAGCAGGCCGGTACTCTAGTGTAGCCACTGTTCCTCCCAGTTTGGTATCATCTGCTGTTATTCCTTCAATGGTGATGGTAAAGTAGAGCTCAGACATAACTTTTCAAATGTCAGTTAGAAATAGAGACGGAGAAGGTACTATCCTTGCCACACAGCTTGCCAGCCTGAGTTGAAGAGACCTCTTTTTCAGGTCAGTCTGGAAGGAGCTTGAAACATTCCTCTCTCTCCTGTGTCCTTGTGTCCTATCCTGGAGAAGCCTGGGCTGCTGTTACACTGACACAGAGATGCTCACCCTCCCACTGAGGGCCTTTATTGACTTGTTAGAGACAGGAAGCAATTTAAAAGTCTTTTCTCATTTACCTATTGACTTTCACATCACTCCTTTAAAGGATTATTGGATCTTGAGATGGTGACTAATGATGTTATCACTATTCATTAATCCTGAAAAGTGTCTGCCATCCATGGAGTTTGGCAAACAAGATGAAAAGAAGGTACTGTAGGAAAAATGACTATTATGTCTTTAATGAAATTCCAGGAGGATCACTATTATAAGCAATGCATCTTAAGGAGTGATAATAGATTTTGCTTTCTTAAAAGTAGTGACAGTTCTTACTCAATGAACAGCAAGAGAAAGAATTGGTATAAAAACCTTCAAGTGACAAACACAGGTTCAAGACCTCATTTCTGCAATTATTTCTGCAGTATTTCTGGCCTGGTATCTAAAGTCATTGACAAACTTGAAGAAGTCTAGTGGATGCCACCAAGTTGGTTGGGGCTGGAGGACTTGTTCTGTGAACAGAGCTGAAGGGAGCTGGGCTTATTTAGCCTGGGTAAAGGACAGCTTCAGGAGGATCTCACAGCAACCTGGCCCTGCCTCCCTGGAGGGTTATCAAGGAGCTGAGATGGGCTCCTCTCGACAATGTACAGCAGGAGAGTGAGAGGCAGGAGTCACAAACTGAAAAAAATGGTGGATATAGGAAAAGAAATGTCACTGAGGACACTCAGGAGACCAGACTGCCTGGAGAGCTTCTTCAGTCTTGGAGAGTTTAAGACCCACATGGTTAAAGCTCTGAGCAGCCTGGCCTGAACTCACCGATTATTACTATCTCCGCTCACTGTAACAAACCCAAATCAAGACACTAGGGCTCCTTTCTCTGAGATGTTATCTTCAGATGTTTATTCATGCAAAGGATGAGTGATGGTAGAAGGAGAAGGGAGAAAAAAGAAAGAAGGATTCTCACTCGTACCTTTTATACCCTGGGGTCCTGGACGGAGACTGACAGTTCTCCAGACCTATTAGGTGACCCCTAAGGCGGGGAGAGGACGGTGGAGATAAGGTTTGCAAGCCACCCTAGCTGTTCTTCCCAGATTATAACAACTGTTAGCTGGCTTCTCTGATAATTGGGGCCACTTGCACTACCACAACAGATGACCCTGCTTGAAGCAAGAGGTTGGACAGAGGGTACCCGAACTCTATCCCAAAGCAGTAGATTCTCTGTTTCTGCTTCCATTTTCACAGCAGTTTTCCAAGACTTCTAAAGAATATTTACAGTCTAAATGCAAATGAGATGATCTTCACTACTCCAACTCCATCTGTTCTTACAATGAAACGAGCTGATTGTCCATATTCATATATCCAGGTGATAAGAACCTAGAGACCCCCATAAAACCACCAGGGAGAAAAGCAAGTCATGCTGCTTACTGTACAAGACTAAATCCTCTCACAAGCCCATCCTCTAGCAGAAAGATAGGATTTTACATTAAGTGGTGCAACACCCTGGAAAATGAGTAATGACTACAAATAATTCTTGCAAATGGAATGAAAATCCCTCACAAGTCTGTCCGATCTCTGCTTCCAAAGTGCTCCCATTCATATTAATCTATTCTGAAGATCACATTACTCCTTCACTGTGAGCGCCTCCATTCACACAGGCACCCATCCAGAATTATGCTGAGAACATTTTGCAGAAGTGCAGCATTTCAGAGCTAGAAACATGTGTCAAGCAGGCAGACGTTTCCAAGAAGAGAACACATGCATGAAGTTTATACTGCTCCGTACATGACGGAAAAATCGATGTTCTCCACAGGGTTATGTCCCCAATCCTTTTGCAACCACATCTAGAGGGTGAAAAGCTTCAGGCCATCAGAAAAATTGATGCTTCCTCTGCCTACAGCAAGAGCATATCGCTGTCTGTAAGTAATGCAGGTTGTTAAGAAAAGGAGAATATTTATTTTAGCACAAATATGGTGATGAAAGCTATTTAAATAGCACAGTAATGAGCTTGAGGTGGCTATGTATATTACATTTTCATGTTCGTTATGAAAATTAATGTTAGCTTAAATACATGCATACATTTAAGATGTAGAGAACTTTTAGCAAAGGGAAAGTATATTGAAAAGAAACTTAAAGATAAAATATTCTGTTATAAATCCACAGAAGAAGTCTTATCTGAATTACTGACTCAAGGGAATGAGGCAGAGAAGAATAGAAGCCAGTAGAACCTTGTCAGTAAGAAGTTTGACCTGGTTTTCCTTCAAAATTGGAAGGCCACCTAGTCAAATTTTATATTAGCATAGGGATCCAGTGTATTTTCAAAAGCAGAGTGGCTTGTACAAATAAAGGAACAGCTATTCATAGAGTAAAGTACTATTAGGGGCATTCATGTTGGAAGACTTTGTTTTATCAAAGTGATTTATACAGATTTCATGAGTGCTCAAAAACCATAAATGTTCTTGGGATTCTCTTGCTGCTGTCTCTCTCACTCTTCTAGTTTGTGGGCCAGCAGAAAAAAAAAAATACATTCCTAAAAGCAAAAGGAAGTTATTTTTTCCAGAGTATTATGTTCAAACTACCAGAGCAAAAACGAAAACCTAAATGGGAAAAGAACAACAGCAATTCCATTTTTAGGACAGAATTATCTTTTCATGACTGAACAATTTAATATATATGACTTGCAATTTCTGTGCCTGGCTCTGTCATCTTTATAAATGCCATTAAACCTCAGTGTCAAAACTCCTATTAAGAAAGAGGCTTTTATTGAGGAAAAGATAATAAAAATCAGGTACATTAATAAGCTGTATGAGAAGCCTCACTCCAGAAATAATGAAGCTCATAAAATTAGTTTTGCCATTTGCATTCACATCCTAAAGCAACCAAGCACTTTATTACACCTGGATCTGACCAAGAGCGATTTAGCAGCCATGGAACTCATCAGCCAGAACTTAATAAAATTTTGTATACACCCAACCTGTGATATTAGGTCATCTATAAATAGAACAACAGAGTTTCAAATTGCATTTCTTCTTCCTTTGGAAACCTTTAATGTTTAGAAAAACAGGACACTGTGTTCTGGTATTTTGTGTTCCTTAAGTCCTCAGAAATCTGTAATGAAGCCCACACAGTCCATGTGTACAAAGGATCATTTCCAAATAACAATTGGGGATGGGATTTTGTGCATGGTAGGAATATACACCAAAGAGTAGAGCTGAAGTTAGAGGTGACAAATAACCTCATGGATCTACAGTCACTTCAGAGCCTGCTAGAAACTGTTTCTCTTGAACTGCTCGAGCTTCCCAACCTACCTCATCAATGCCTACAAATGACATGTGAGCATCTGGACCAGCATCATGGCAATATGAAAATAATATTATCCGGGTCAATGAGGATCCACTCATAGCTCTGGATATTGATTTCTGCTACCATTTTGGAACAGGATTTTATTCCAGTTATTGGATTTTGGAAAAGAATTAAGGAGATAAGTATCTGGTGTTTGAAATAATTATTTGAGAGGAAAAACAAGAACAGCAAAAAGCTACCCATAATACTAATTTATTATAAAGCTGTTTACTTGGTTACATACAAATACAAGAAATACATTCTTAGAATTTTTATGTCTCATGTTCAATAATTGATTTTCATTTGCTATAAAATTACTGATCTCTTGCTCAAATAAGAGACCATTTTGAATGCAATGAATTCTAAAATTAGCAAATTTAGGAAAAATAGAAGCATTCTTGGAATATAATTTACTATAAAATCAAAGCACTAGGTTCACTGAAGCAATGCACTGTAACAACTTGTTCAAACAATAAACTCTGAAATAACCAATGGAACATTAAAATGGAAAAAACCAAAACTAATTATTTTTGGGCTTCTTCATTCTGCTAAATTCCGTGTGACAAAGCAGCACTCCATTTTAAACCTACATCATTGGGAATTAATAAAATAACATAAGGAGAAGAATTGCACAATCTCAGGATAAATTTACATCTTTGCATCAATTAAAACAAATTTCTTATATTGTTCTAAATAGTCTATCTTTTTTCCAGATGATAATATTTCAGAAATACTATCTTTTTCATTTATGAGGCAAATACTATTCAAGAATGGATGCTGAACTGGCTGAAGCATTTATTTATAAAACTTATTATTTTAGTGGTTTGTATTGTAAGAGATGCCTTTTATTTCCATTCAAATAACTCCACTAGAAACTATTAAATTACATTCTGCTGAAACAGATTAAATTGTGACGACCTCAAGCAACCCACTCAGGCCAGTAAAATATTTGCATCCTTTTCAGCTGCTTTCAGAGCCAAACCCAATTCCTAAAATCCTGAGATCATTCCCACCTTCTCTAGTGGCCCATTTTTCATGTGGCTCCCAGTTCCTATCAGGCATAGGTCAGGTCCTTCCTTGCTCAGGAATTAGTACTACAGGATACTCTGTGCTCAGTAGGTGCATCACTTGTCTCAGCTACACACTTTGTGCCTCTGTTCATTAATTTGTTAAATGAGAAATAGTGGCATCTATCCTGGAAGTAAACTAAACCACTTAATAATGCATCTAGACAGGTTTTAAATTGCAATTTAAATGAATGGGCAAAATTACAGAAGAGACAATGAAATAAAATCCTTCCAAAATTCTGTTCGCAGCATTCAAAGTGCCTATAGGGTTGACAAAGATTTTCCCAAGCTCTCAGAAAACAGGCAGCCTGGTAAAGCAGAAAGTAAAAACAAGCCTCTTATGAAGAAGGCTCACCCATTTCTAATAACAGGAATAAACCAAATTTGAGAGGCACTATGAGTGCTTACCCAGGCTTTGCTCTTTTACAACAGTTATGGATACACCTGTCTTTTAATTAAACTTACCAGTTCAAAGGGACAACACTACTCCTTACATATCTAATTATACCTCTAATTTTACCTTTGAAATTTATTTCCAATTTGTATCATTAAATTTAAAAACCAATTCTGGTTTTCCCAGTGCCATACAAAATGAGAGAGCAAACCAACATTTCCAGAGTTCAATGATCCTTTATTGCTGAGCTAATAACCTTTTTCCACCTTTTCCCTCTGAGGTTTCATAATTACTTATCTGTCTCAAGAACACCACCATTTCTACACAAAATTCATTCTACAAATGGAACCAAACATCTTCTTCCCACAGAACAGGAGCGAAATGCTTGCAGAAAGAAAAGATCAGCTTTTCACAAAACGCTTCCACACAAACATGAACTAGCTGGAGATGATTTGTAAACACTATAAAAGATTTATTCTATTTAGAAAACTAGTTTTATTTTTTCTGCATTGAAGTTTAATTCCACCCTTATTAAAATGGCCATCGTTTCTATTTTCTCACTTAATGAATGTAGGTAATCTGGCACAAATTTCACATCAGATTGCAGCAATATCCTCACTGAAGGCTGTGCCCAGCCTGCATCTGCTCAGCTGAGTGCTGGCAGGTTGGTTCTCGGTCCTCAGCACATGGCATTCTCCAAGTTATTGCTGATTTGGGTGGCTGATGGCCAGTGGAAATTGTTGCCAGGCTACTGCTCTGTGCCCACCACTGTTGGCCAGCACGAGCTTGTTGTTGGCCCCTCAGTGTTGCACGTGACCATGAAAAGAAGAACGACTAAGCCAGCCCAGGGTAGGTCCCAGAGTCCCGCTGCAAAGCACCACCAAGCCTAGAGTGGCCTGACATTATTCCAGCCACCAGAGCTATTTCATTATGAACAGGTGACTGCTTTGCTCCTGCCCAAAGCTGTGACCCTCCAACGGCAATGCTGTGCCTGCTGGTAGCTTGGCAGATGTGGCGGATCCACTCCCTGGCACAGGGCGGCTGTTCCTGCGCGAGCCTCTGGCTGCACACCAAGCAGGTGCGGGAAGTGAAGGGGATGGAAAAACGAGTCCTGCAGCCTACCAAAATAACTGCAGTCCAGTACAATTAGTGCAGGCTCAGGGGTGACCTACACATGGCAATGCAATGGTTTTAAGGCAGTGGTAGCAGGTTTATGGGCTGTGGTTCAGAGACGCGCATAGGGCACCGTGCCACGGTAGCTCTGGGAGCAGTGCAACCAGAAAGAGACACAGAGAAATGGATTATTCTACATCACCAGTTTGCAAGGACAGATGCTGTAAAGCAGACATAACTTTAGAGCTCTCTTGTGTTCATTTCCTCCAGATTACAGTGACACATAAAGATAAGGTTTGTTTTCAAGGGAGCTGTGTCTGGCTGGACATGTACCAGCTGCCTGATGCGCTTAAGAGTAATGTGGTCTAGATTCATTTCTCATAGACTCATTTCCCATTGCTGTTTTACGTGCATACCAGTGGAGTCCTGTGCAGAATCACCAAGAAAGGACACTGAGACTACTGAAACCAGAGTGTAAAAGGTGCAACGAAAGCAGTTCTTCACCTGTGTTGTCCCTAAACACAAATCCGGTGTTGGTTAATTGACGTTTGACAAGCAGACAAAACATATAAGACCATTTGCAAGAGAATTAATTCTGAGCCTTCTTCCTGGAAGAGGTATGGATTTCTCACTGCCTAGACAGAGCAGGGGTTACTTTTACTCCTTGGTTTCACACATCAAGGAGGTGATGGTAGAAGGTGTAGGACAAGCCAAAATATTCACCTAGTTCTACCTAGCCCTGATAAGGGCTGGGTATTTTCCGTGAGGTCTGCAGAATGGTGCTTTTTCATAGGGTCACACTGGAAGACTAAGTTGTCCAGGCTGGTATTTGGCCCACATATCCTCAGTAGTGTGGATTTACACACAAACTCTCAGATTTTAGCTTTGAGAGCCAGAGGTGATTTGGCTACAGATATATCCTTGGCTGGGAGAGATATGCAAGGTAATGGAAACAGGTCAAGTGATAATATCAAGAGAAATTCTCTCTTGGCTTGTCTCCTGTACTTCTCTGTTCAGAATCACAGCATGCTTAAATGGATCTTTCCAGCCCAGAGCAACAAACCCAATTTATAATGTCCTTAATTGCTTTTTCTTTTCTTCTTCCCCAGCTGGCAGATGGACCTGTACCATATCAACATTGTTTTGTGTTGTGCTTTCAAGAATGATAATAGAACCAACAAAATTATTTTATTTTCTGCTCTGTGCACACTGCAGAGAATTTTCAGTAAGCAGAACTTGGTCTTTATTTAAACTAATTTTTGTTTTCAGCTCTTGCTGAGATCAAAAATTATTTCTACTGTATTTTGTTTGCTTTTATTATATGGTGTTCCAAACATTCTTTTAATTCTCACAAAGGATGCTTTTTGGAAATAAGCCAGGCTTGCTGAATCTTTGGTAGGAATGTTTCGAGACAGAAAACAGGAAATCACGTTTTCTATGTTTCTACATTTCTACATTTATCAATGTGGACACTGTATAGTCTATGGACACATAGGGATAAAGGATGACTCTTATCACATGCATCAACCAAGAAACCCATCTGAGGCTGGATATAGTGAAGATTTAATTACAAATACCTGCTCTTACAGGTAAGATAAAGATTCAACTCCAAGCAAGACGCCCTCAAACGTAACCTCACATTCAGTAAAACAATTCCCAGTCATAACATCCACAGAATCAGAAACAAGTCTTTCCTGCCTTCTTGCTGTTTTACTGGGATATAGAGAAGCATTTCACAGTCTTATTTGTGCCTAAGACATTGAATGGATCTGCCATCATTTTGGGGTGTATATATATGTATCTTCACACACATGTGATTGTACTGTCCTTCCAAAGATGGACAAGAAATGGAGATGGATCAAGAAATATGAGTTATATTCTAATTCAAGCTTAAAACCTTTCACTTAAGAGGTTCTTCAGGGGAGCTGCTAAGTATTGAAGCAAAAAAGGGGTGGTATTGACTTCAAGTGATTTTGGATTTTGGCAAAGCCTTTAATTATTATTTAATGTTTTATATAAAAATAACAGATTTTTTCCTGAGGTAATTTCTCATACACATAGTTGTATCCTTCTTCAACTTAATGCTGTAGAAGGAAAAATTAATTTTCTCCTTTATAACTCATAGTTTAAGGTTGCATGTGGAAAAGCAATGCACAACTACTTGAAAAGTTTGGCTTCTCCTTGTAGAAGAAGACTCAAAAAACCTGCTCTTTTCACTAGGATGACTTTGATTGCAGCATTTTCTTTTCCACTGAGCAGTCTGTTGGGGAAGCAGCCACATCAGACAGCACAGAGTGCTATGCTGCACCACAAATAATGCTGTGAGAGAGCAAGAAATTCAACTACTGTTTGTGCCAAACAACATTAATTTAAATACGCTTTTAGTGTGGGAAAAAAAACAAAAACCCAACAGGCTGGAACAATTTCAGCCTTTGAGCAATGCAACTGATTATGTCAATGCTTATGGAGCTGTGGTTGAGTCAGCTAAGAGAACCTAGGGCTGTGGTTTCAAGTGCTGTCCCAAGAAGAGCAGGGTGTTGCTTTCTACCAGAGGGTGAAATGGCAATGAACCATCCATGGAGACCTCTGTGAATCAGGAAATAAGCCCCACAGGGAGCTTCTGCCTCTCAAAGACAGCTTGAAATCACCTGCATGTCTTTAGGGCCATCAGCTTCTGATGGTCAGTTAAATCAAACAAGTTCTGGGTTAGTGAATTGTGAATGCAGACCTCTGTTTACTACATATAGTTAATTGTGTAAATGCCAATGCTTTGATACGGCTCCATTCTCAATCAGGCAAACATCAAGTGTCTGAACAGCCCACATGAGCCAGAGTTCAGTTGGAACCATGGGAGATGGAAGCCTCAGATTCAAAGATCACACACAGATCTGCTATTAAGTAAGGCCAGGTTATTTCACAGGGGAGTGGATTTTGTTGGTAAACATCCACCACCTCCTTGTCCAAAATGTGTATTTCTTTATCTGCATTTCCCTTACATAATTTGTGGGCACCAATCAATCTCTTTGTGAGTGATTTTTTCCAAACTCAAGTAAATATATACAGAAATTACCCTGTAGAATCACAGGGACCTGTTCTTGCTTCTCTCTTGTGCAGTGCTTGAGCTATTGGTTTAACTTCCATGCAAAGACAGAGAGGATACAGCAAAACAATCAATCAATCAATCAATCAATCAATCAATCAAACAAACCCAAAAAACCAACCAACCAACCAAAAAAAAAGACCCTCAAATCCCCCAAGCAAACAAAAAATATTCTATTTTTTTTTTCCTGGTGCTGTTTTCCTGCATACCTTAGTTAGGAACAAGGGTGAGAGGATTAAATGAGAGAATTAAAGAGCAGCTGGTGGGGGTTTGCAGTTGCTCAGAGGCTGCCACTCTGCAGGCAGAACTAACAGAGTGTCCTGGCTCCTCATTTTGCACCACTTTGCTCAAACTGGCAAGAGCTGCACCCTGTAGCAGCCTTTTTAGGCCCCCTGGTATATCTGGAGCTCACAAACTTCCTCTCCTTATGCAGTGGTGAGGAAAAACTCAGGGTACTTGGAGCTCACATATTTTCAGGAATTTTTAAAATTCACAGCTCCAGTCCCAAACAGGTCGGATAAAGAAGGTCTTTGACCAAATTTTTTACCAGCAAAGAATCTGGGAATGGCTCCTTTCATTGCCAACTTTGGAAGTGTCTCAGGGACAGAACATTTGAAAACACAGTTAGCAATGGACATTGCAGCACTGTAATAAACTTAGAATTCCTCAGGAATGGGATCAGAGAGCAAGGGTTTCTATAAAAAGAGGAAAGTACAGCAATCTAGTGAGTCTCACAAAATAACAGCATTTACCTGTCAAATGCAAATCTTGCAGTTAAAGAAAATATTAAGGATAGAGATTTTGTGTGTACTGATCCTAGTACATTTCATCACTGAAATATGTCTTGCACAGTTTTCTTGGCATCTTCTCTTTGGTTTATCTCAAGCCACATTATTCTTGTGCTAATAAAGTTAAGTGTTTTCCACTCTACTACAGAACAGTAAACATGGACTTAAATCCACCTGTCTCTGCCAGTTAACTATTTTGCAGAATTATTGCTTAAGTTCTATTGCATTAAATGGGAGGGAGGTGAGGTTTATTTGGTAGGATATATAAACAATTCAAAACTAAATCTACCAGCATCTAAACATTTTTGCCTAGGCATATACACATTTGACTATTATTTTAAAATAATGTTTTAAAAACTACTATTTTTACATAGTGGTAATTCCTACCATATTTATCTATATCAAATCATCCCAGTGATTTCTTTTCCAAACTTCCTAAGCAAAGTGCTTGGTCTGCTCTGCAATGCACAGCACTGCCAGTCTCCAGACTGGCAGACACGGAGGTATCTCCTGCTGTTTGAGGCATTTGTCTCACACAGCCCCTCACAGGAAGAGAACTCTAAGTTCTTCTGGTTGACTCTTCTGTGAAAGCTCCTCTACAGCAGGGAAGGTCATATCAAGGATGACATTTTTGCTCCTTGTTACCTAAAAATTCATAGTGATATTGAATATTCATATTTGCTGGTAGGATGTGCAGAGCACATTGGGTAGTACCCATCTCTTATTGATTCATTCTCATCTACCCCAAAAATGAGACACTGGAAGCCAGTTGTTAACTAAGGCCCTTATTTTAAACATATTTTCAGAAAAAGCAGTTAATAATTCACTTCCAGTGTAATGAGCACTGGATTCATTAAATAAACACTAGATTACATAAATCCATATTTATGACTCTCTGCAGCAAACAGAAATCCAAAGTAGTGTTTTGAACTAAGTCGTGAGAAGCTAGAAAGTCACTGCATGGGGAGAAGGTAAATACCCACCACAGAAATAGTGGCAACTCCATACTTGTCCTCATGGTAAAAACATGAGGGAAAAAACCCCAGTAAACTATTAATGAGACTGTTGTATTGCTATAGATGGGGTGAGGCAAATGTGATAGCATCTTTTGTAAAACACTCTACATTAATTGACAAACAAGATGTTCCATTTCTCCACTATAGTCAAAGGATTGTTGTTAAAAAAAATTGAAAAAGAAAAAACCTATTACCAAAAATCACTTGAACACATTTTCTTCCTTGGCTCCATATTCTGTCTGTCTCCCTCCCAGGAGGATCCAAGATTTATAAAATCCTTGGCAAAAGGGCATTTTTTTTTTCACCCTCTCCATTTGGAGGTGATTATTTGGAGCAACATAATTAGAGATTTGGCATACAAACAGCAGTACTGTGCTACTGAAAATTTAAAGCAGGAGATTTGAGGAGGAGAACTGTTTGTTGAAAATGTGTCGTGCTCCATTCAGCCTTTGAAAATATTTCAAAATTGACTCTTTCCCTCTTCCATCTGAAACGGGAGGAAAAAGAATCACCATGACTTAATGTTCAAAGAGTCCAAAACCAGAAACGCACAAATAAGAAAAGAAGGCAAAAGAAAACTTGACTAAATAAATGGCTTATGACCAAGCCTTAACAATTATCATGCCCTATGGAAGGCTATAGCAAAAATTGACAAGTAAGCTGGAAGCCAATCTGTTACCACTTCTAATCTGTTCATTACAGTTATATACAACATGCCATGCAAAACATACCTGGAGGAGTTGCCTCTTTCAGCCCTCTTCCTTTTTCTTGTTCCACTAGTGCTGCTGAACATGAAATGTAATTCTCTGGAGAAAAGATTAAAGGTTTTTTTGGTTTTGGTTTTTTGTTTTTTTTTTTAACATGTAAATGCCTTGTGCCATGGACCCAGCCAGACACGGCTCCTGGGCTCTCCTGTATTGCAAATGGTACATAAGTTTGCAAGGAAACATGCAGAAATGTTCTGCTGTTCCCTAAAATGTGCAGTGAGTTAATGATTTCTCGGAGATTCATAATCAAAACCCAGCAGGGTCTGCAAATGGGGGGCATCTGAGAAACCTGCAGTAAAACTGAGATTCCTCTCCTTCCCTTCAACTGTTTTAGAAGTCCTAAATAAGAGGAAGCCAATAAAATATTAATACTGAATATAATGGAAGGAAGGAAGGAAGGAAGGAAGGAAGGAA
>VWZN01015153.1:937948-951197 GCA_013396955.1 Regulus satrapa | reverse complement strand
AAAAAAAAAAAAAAAGGTGGGCATTATTAATCCTTTTGTTTCTTCCCATGAATGCTAATAAACTTAAATTTTCCTTGTCACAAATTTTAAAAAAATAAATATTTGGCTTTGGGGAAAAAAAAAATTAAAGTTTTGTTGTAACATACGGTTACTTACTTTAATATTTTTCTTTTCCCTAAACTTGACCTAAAATACTCAGGAAAATCTCAGGTTCCTTGCAGCACTCTTTCTATCTAGATGACAAGTATGGTAAAGAATGCAGTTTAGGGACCCAATGCTGCAAATTGCAGGATGTGTGTAACTTCTTTAGCTTTTAGGGGCAATAAAAATTCCAGTACCCATTTGTACAAAATTCACAAGCTAACAAAGCACAGATAGTTCCCACATGAGCATATTTCAGCATTTCCTTAGGGGAAGCTGAGGGATGCACTGGTTGCAAATGGTAATTTATCAAGTCCCAACCATTTATAAAAAAATTAATAGAGGCTTAAAGAGGTTGGAGATATTGCAGAGGAGATTCTAACTATAACTAACTCAGAGCAAGTCTGGGAAATTCATACTGGACACAGTGGCAGTGTTTGAGACTGCTGACTGTTACCAGGTAACAGTTGAAATCCCAAGTCTTAATTCCCTACTAGTGTTCAAGAAATATCTAGATTTCAGAAACGAGAAATCACAGGTTTTTTTGCCATTACTATTCCTTAAAGGCAATAATGAGGGTGTTTCCATGTAAGAATTTATAAACTTTTTGCCCTGTAGGTCTCTTCCTGCAGGGGAAGATACAGTAAAGCAAATCTGAAAAATATTTACTAGCTCAAAATTATCTTCCTGGAGGAGAGGTTTTTTTTTGTTTTTTTTTTTTTTTTGGTGTTGTACTTTTAATAATTTAAAAATTATAATAAATCAAAAGTGCAATTCTATTTCTAAGCTTAACAAGTTTACTTGTCACACACAAAGTAGCTGTGACTGTCAGAACTCGGATGAGAATGGACACTGGCTGACTCTCCAGCATCCTGTAGAGGAATTCTGTACAGTGAATGCACAAAGCATTTACACTGCCCTTTTTGACCGAAAATCATCATGCCATCCATGCTGTGTGCTTTCCACCCCAGCTCAGGAGAAACAGCAGATAATCTACTTGCTGTAGTCAAACTTTAAGTTATTGCCTTCTCTGAGATTTGTATCATTTCCTTGTTACAAAGAGGCTGCTTATAGAAGCAGAAAGTGTAAGGATGGTGTGTGGGTTTTGAATTTTTGGTAGTGGGAGGCCACAGAGGTGGCTGCTGGAAGCTTCCACCGTGTCCAGCAGAGCCAATCCCTGACGGCCCTGAGGATGGAAATGCTGCTGGCCAAAACTGGGACAGTTAGAGAGGCTGGTAACACCTCTGTGATGACATATTTAAGAAGAAAATCAAAACAAAGTCACAGTTTTTTCTTTTAGTCAGAGAAGAGGAGGTGAGAACACGTGAGGAAAAGAACATGGAGATACCAAGGTCAGTGGGGAAGGAGGGGCAGGAGGTGCTCCAGGCGCCCGAGCTGAGATTCCTCTGCAGGCCGTGGGGATGGCTACAGGGAAGCAGCTGTGCCCTGAAGGNGACATATTTAAGAAGAAAATCAAAACAAAGTCACACAGTTTTTTCTTTTAGTCAGAGAAGAGGAGGTGAGAACACGTGAGGAAAAGAACATGGAGACACCAGGGTCAGTGGGGAAGGGGGGACAGGAGGTGCTCCAGGCGCCAGAGCTGAGATTCCTCTGCAGGCCGTGGGGATGGCTACAGGGAAGCAGCTGTGCCCTGAAGGCCATGGGGATCCACAGGAGATGCAGAGATCCACCCACAGAGATCCACCAGCCCATGGGGAGATGCCCATGCCAGAGCAGGTGGATACCGGGAGGAGGCTGTGATCCAGTGGCAGAGCCCTCGAGAGGGGTTCCTGCTCCCAGGCTGGAGCAGCCTGTCCTTGGAGGGCTGCATCCACATTGCAGCAGTTTTGGGAGGACTGATGTCTGTGCCACTGGAACCATGCTGAAGAAATTCAGCCTGTGAGAGGGACCCCAGGGCCTCACAGGGGGAAGGACTGCTGTCCCTGAGCAGTGGGAAATCTTGGGTGATGAGCTGACCAAGCCCCCATGCCCTGTCTCCATGTGCTGCCTGTGGAAAGGAGGGAGTGAATGGAAAATAAAAGGTGGTTTTAAGGGCTTACTTTGCCTCTCATTACTCTACTCTGATTTTGTTAGTAATAAACTCACTTTGTACATTTAAGTTGAGCTTGGTTTGCCCTTGGAGTTTTCTCTCCCAGTCCTTATCCCAGCTCATAAACCCTTCATTAATTTTTCCTCTCCTCTGCTCAGCTGTGGCAGGGGAGGGTGAGTGGGTGACTTTTGTGTGTGCCTGGCATTTGGCCAGTGTCAAACCACAGCAGTTTGTGCTGTGCTGGGGAAATGGCTGGGGAGATAATTCAAAGGAATTGGGAATCCACAACAGAATTTACATTTTCTCTAATTGTTTTTCAGCCTGTTTGTACCTTGCATATACTGTACATACATTTATATTTCCAAATTTTGTAAGTACAATTACCAATGTTAATCAAACTATACTTCTAATTTCTTCCCTTTGGAGAGTCTCACAAGAAATGCAACCTTACAGTAACTCTAAAGCAGACTATGCTTTACATACTAGGACTCATATTTCTGGTCCAGTCTTACCAATACAAATCAGAACACAACACAGAACTTATTCAGTAGGATAAATTACTCAGACCTGAATGGTGCAGGCCCTAGACAAATCTACTGTTTCACCACATCCTATTTATAAATCCATTATGCTGTGTATGATAAAGCAGTAATCAAAAAACGAAAGCTCATCCAGAGATTTATAGTTAATTTGGATACATTTTCCCAGTTGTTTGCTATGCAGAAGTGCATGTCCTATGGTGTCTGAGTTACACGGGCATTACTGGCACTTAAGAGGTTGAACCAGTTGACAGCTAGTGAAGCACTCATCTGCTTATGAGTTGCAGTCCCCAAGACATCAGCTTTTCTTCCTAGCAGCTGTCTTTTGTTTAAAGAATACAAGAGAGTTTGGAATGCTATTTATCTATCACCTTCCTGTTTGGGGGTTTCCTTCATGCAAGCTTCCATGTGAGGGCACCTCAAATTTTGTGTCATGAGTTATAAATACATCACATCCAAAGCTCAGGCTCCTAGTTCACAAACAGGATTTAAGCAAACAGAAAAGAGTTGGAGAGCTCTTGGCCTGAGACGCCACAGACACCTTTCCCATCTGCAGATAGCTCTCTGAGGCTGTGACTGCTTCAGTGCCTGAGCTCAAGGGAGCGTGGACAAGGAGCATGCTCAAGGGAGCAATCTGCCACAATGCTGCCAACAGTCTGATTTAGGGATCACAACACTTTCTTCCCACAGCATCTGCAGGGAGCCGGGAGCTGAACCCTTAGAACAAATCCTCTCAATTTCTTACATTCTCTTGAACTTATATGCCATGGACGTCATACCACTTAACTTAGGTACTTATAAGGTGCTACGAATGTGCCCCTCTACATTCTCCTGCCAGCTCTGACTTCATCTCTCAAGTGGTTACACATCCCAGACCTCTGCAGAGCCCGGTGGAGGTCCCTGTGCCTGGAGCTCCCCTGCCAGGGAGGCGATGAGGCTCTGAACTGCAGCCTCGTTCTTTGAACAGAGCTTGGGGAGCAGAGCTGGCCGTCTGTGTTGACATGGACCAATAGCAAATTAAATACAAATTAATTACAAATTGCAAAATGCAAGGCTGGTAATAAAGAAGACAGCTGTTAGAGCAATTATTGCTCTAAATTATTATGGAGGATTTGGAGAAAGGGTCTGTGAGAAGAAGTAACATCAAAGAGCAAGCATGCTGTGGCTGTTGAGGTAGCTCTTTATGTGACTCTGCAGATATCTGTGCACAGCAGATAGTGTTAAAAACAAAGAGAACTTTGATTGATCAGCCAACCTTCAGAGAAAAAGACTTCTGTGGATAATTTATCAAAACAAAGCCATCTTCCTGGCACAAGTTTGCTTTATCAATTTTGTTTGTGCTAGCTAAACAAACACATTACAAATATTCCATTATCTTTTGCTGGCTGTACTAGCATTGCAGCATTTTCAGATAACAAGATAAACATTTCTAAATGCATGAGCCTTTTATCACAAACTTCTAATAAAACAGATTGGCCAGTGGATATAGAATGGATCTACATAATAAGGAGAGTAATTTTTTGGCAGTAGCTGCCCTTGTTATAGTCTTGTCCCACAACAAATGTGAGATTATTTCTCCTCTGTACAACAAGGATAATGTACATTATTACATTACCATGGGGAAGAGCTCATACAGATATGCATTGCTCAATGGGTAAGATGGGTACACTTGCATCAAGCTTAGCTTCTAGTAACTTTGTGCTGTGCCCATCCCAGCAGCTCACATCATAATTCTCTGTGGAGGTCTTCCCTGAATCCAGAGACCTGTGAGGAGACAATGATTTGATCAGAGGCACTGCTGCATTCCAGTCTGTCTCATTACCACTATGTCTAGGCTTCCAGCAAGAGCCAGTAATAAAACTTTCACTCCCCTGTGAAAACAGAGGTAGTTGTATAACAGTTGATTTCCAAACTGCATGCTGCAAAAGTTGTCTAAGGAACCTATAGGCCATGTGAACTCGTAGTGCCAAAAGCCTCACAAAAAAGAAGAAAAGCCAGGTTCATGTTATAATTCTTATAACAAGAATTATAACAAGACTTAAGCCTTTCTAAGTCTACCCAGTAATGGATTTGCACTTCAACAACACTTGTATCAGAGATCTATAACTTAATGTGTGGCATGGAAAATAATGAGCTGATATTTTATTAATTACTAAACTCAAATCTTCATTTCACATTCAGTGGTTCACCTGTGCTAAGTAGATCTTCAGTAGGATTGAGTGACACATAAGAAAAACCTTCCCTCTGCCTACGTTTGCTGTGTTCAATAAGATGCCTGGAGAGCATGATCTGTCCAGTCACTGCTCTATTCCTCACCTCTGGCTGAATTCAACACAGAAGAGATGACTAGGATATATAATCACCTTACACATCTATAGTCCTTTCTCTGTGTCCAGTGACTGTCATGTCAAGGGTGGTCCTCCCACAAAGCCTCTCAAAGCTCAAGAGCAGTTTCTGGTATAGCTTTGTGCTCCTCTCCCCAGGGCGTGTTGGTATTTAGGTGTGTGAGATGGCTCCTGGGGTGCCATTCTCTTCCCCCTTGGTGAAAGTTCCTGCACCATGCAGCAGCAGCATACGAGACCAGCAAGGCCTTGTGGCAGTGCTCCACTCAAACCTGTGAAGGCTTTAGAGAGCTATTGGTGTGAGGCCAAGAGGGGAGGAGGCATCAGCTTGATTAACCAGGGTTTTCTTACTGATGTGCTAAGTATATAGTTTACTGTGTAATTCAAACTTCTTTGACAATTCTCTGATTGCACTGCAGAAAACTTTAACCCAGTAATCAGCAAGAAAACCAGTGGTGCTTATACAATTTACTACCAGATATGATTTCTCCTGTCTTACTACCAAAAGGCTAAAAGACAGAAAAATACACTTATCACTCCTTTCCATGCTGTCCCTTGCAGCCCATGAAGATGATAAAACCTGCCTTTGTTTCTCCAGGGAGAAGATGACAGTTGCTGATGCTGTGATCGCTTCATCTATTTTTGCTGATGTACTACTCAGTGCTACAATTTGGTTCTACTAATTGATTCCTCCTACAAGAAAACAGCTGATGAACACCCATTTTAAAAAGTATGCTTAAATAGGGTTGATCTGCCACTCTTTTAAGACTACAGCTACTTTTGATTACTTAACATAACAATAAGCATCTTAGTCACTCAGATGCTGTAGATAATGCTGTATAACACTTGCATATTCTCTCACTATTCCTTGTTGGAACCATTAGTATCTGATGAAAAATCAATTTGTTATTCAAATGTTGGACTCTCTTTGTATGTTTCTACTTCCACTTTTCCATGCAACAATAGAAGATTGGTGATATTAACTGCGGCTGGAAATGGTTTTATATGATGTCTAGTCCTTTTCTTCATCCTAATTCTGGCTGCTGTGAAGTCAGAAATATAGAATAAATATGATTGCTCATAAATGAGAGTTTTCCTGTTTTCCTGTACAAATTTATTTCACGATTACAAAGGGATGTTCTTTTCTAAAAACTCAGTTGGACTGTCACTGTAGCAAATTTTAAAAATGAAAGGGTAATTGCTAGAACCACATTATAACAACAAGGTACATATTGTTATCCAATGTTGTAGAGAAACTGAGGGCCTCATTGCTGTAGAGAGGAGCTAAATAAAAAAAAAATAATTCCTAAATCATTTGGGAAAGTGCAATGAGAAGCAATGCTTTAATTACAAAGGAAATAGAAGAAAGTTTGGTGTGAGCCTTGCCTTGACAGAAGGATGTCCATGCCCATGATGCCAGGAGTCCCTTTTCCTGCCAAGTGGTAACTTGTACATAGCAGGGTAGTTGTAAGCTGGTAAACTCCACTGCTTTGGTAGAGTGTTTGTGAAAATTCAAGGGTTCAGGAGGTGCAGAACAATGCTTGTGGAAATGAGGAGAGGGTAAAGAGCTGATACCTTTGTTCTTACAGAGGATTCAGGGACTGACAGCTCCTCCAGACTGCAGCTCAGTTCGACCTTATCTCCTGCATTTTTCTCCTTCTACTGCCTCTGCAGTCTTTGATGGTGTATCTGCCATATATTTTATATTTGCAACTTTCCTGATCCTACATTACAAATCAACTCTGCCAAGTAAATAAGAACAAATCCTGATATCAAAGAGTAAATTTTGTGTGTGTTTGCATGTGTGTGTATGCTGGGAGAGGTGGGAATAATAAGCTATTTTTCATAAGAGCTTCATATCTCTATATATATCTCTATAAAGATATGAGGTTAAGTAGACACTGGATAGAATAAGATTAGCTTTCATCTCCTGGCCAAATTTCATCTTAGGTAATTACATTCTTCCTGACTAAATGTCTTTATAATTTCAATTTGGTACAGTCTATTTCCTATTTCAAATTGCTTTGCTGTACATAATGTGAGCTCCTGTATTTTCCTAGAAATGGGTATGCTCTGCTAACAGGTGAAGGGATCACTGGTGAGCACACATTAAAATCAATACAATGTTCTTGAATTCCTGTTGGAAACAGCCATAAATCTTACTGTTTCTTAAGCAGAGGCAAAAGGTTGTGATTTTTTGAGAAGATTGGAATAAAAGTTTGGTACTAAGCTAGTGATCTCTGCCTCTTTCACCTTTGGGTCAGGGAGTGTCAGGACATTTGTAGAGGATTTGACACCATCAATTGCAGAGATATACTTGGATTCTAGCTGTATGAGGAGAAAAAATTTGCCATACTTTCAACAGTAGGTGGATGTATCAGCTAAGCTTCTGGGAAGAAGGGGGTCTGTGGAGGTGACTCGATAGCTCTTGCATGCACACCTGAACACTGACACAGTTGTCAGATGGTAAGGCCAAACTTGGGAAGTCACAGGTAGGAAGGAACAGGACAAAGATTCAGGATATGTGAAATTTAACTGATCCAGGTTTATGTTTCACAAACAGTGATGAAAATGGCTGTGGTATCAGATATTTGCATCAACAGCATGGCTTGTGCCCATTAAATGTCTCTTCAGAATAGAGCCACTGTACAGCGCAATGTGCCTTGTACAGAGCAGAAAAAACAAGTTTGATTTATGGAACTTTTGAGCTCAAAAATTCACAGGAAATTAATGATTACTTCCAGAAATTAGTACCCCTGAGAAAATCCAGGTCATAACCATATATACCAGTGTGAACTGCTTGGGGTCATTGTTCTGTTTGTTAGGTACATCTGTAATCAGAATCCCAAATATTTGAGATACATAAATACGAAGAGATGTCACTGGGCAATTAACTTCAATGATAATATCTCCAGTGTTAGGAGCTATTAATTTGCTACACCTTTTAGAAGATTAGCCAACTAATGGGCCCAGGAGCACAAGAATTTCATGTGCAGATAGACATTGTCATTTATTACTCATGTGTGTTATTTATTTACCAAATTAAAACTGAAAGTACCACCTCAGCATGGGGTGACTCTCTTTGCAGAGCAGGTCTTGAGGTCTGCCAAGTCTCACTTCATATATTGAATGGTGACCACACACTCAATTAAATTTCCAGAGAAAACATATCTTGAAAAATAAGTTTGAAATCTAAATTACCTGAAATGGGCCTAAAATATCAGTAACTGATTGCCTCAAGCCCATATTACCTGAATTACCTACATCTGTCTTCAAAACTTAATGAGACTGACTTATCTGTAAGATTTAAAAAAGAAATTAAATTCTTCCTGTGTTCACCTGGTATTTAGAAGTGCGGACCCACTGCTTCACTCTTTATTCTGTCCAACAGCAGAGTTTAGGAGTCTATTTTCTATATAAAATGCAATCTGACATGAAAACATTCCTTGACCAATGTTCAACACAAAGCTCTGCACAGAGAACTACACATAGACAAATAAATAGAGAAGGATAAGAACTGAGTGATCACATGTGATACAGCCCAACTATTTCCAGGCTCAGGATTAATCACCTCACACAGCCTCTAAATCCAGGCTCAGGAATTGCAGATGATGATGATAAAGTCTCAAGAGGCCCAAAGTCTCTTCAGAGCTGTGTTCTGCCTGTGCTGTGCAATTACAGCAATAATCCTCCTTCACACTTCCAAGGTGCCTGGAAAGCTCCTGGTAGTGTTCAGCAACCAGCAGGATTTCTGAGCAGCCAACAAAGCCAGCATGATTCAGCAACCACTTCTTTCCAGCTTCTATTTTTTTTTTAATGAAGAACAATAATGTGTATAGTATAGTTTTAAAGTACATCCCTTCATTAGAATTTAAAATTAAGTGTTTTTGGTTTTCATTATACTGTATTCCTATCCCAAGCTTCTGCTATTTTCTCCTCTTGGGTTTCTTTTCCCCTTGTTATGTTAATGAATCAAATAAACTGAGAATGAGCTTTAAAATTGTGCTTTACACAATTGCCCATTTAATGTTAGGGTCCTTGCAGGTCATTTGAAATTATATGCCACTGAGCCTCTGACTTCTTGTTGTCACCAAGATACACAATATGTTTGTTCTTTAAAAAAATCCCATTTTAAGTACTTGCAGAGTAAACAGTGTGTCCATTTATCAGTATGTCCTGGGTAATTATACAATGCTTTAAAAAGCTGAGGAAGAAGAATCATCTTTCAACAGCTATTTACTTTACACACCAGCCCCTTATCCAGCAAATGGCACTCATCCACAGAGCAGAGCATCCACCCTGAGTCTTCTCTGGGCAGACAGACTTAAAACATTACTGTGACTTTCTATGATTTTAAAATTTCAATAACTTGAAAGAAACGTGAAGGTGTTGTCCTAACTTGGGAAAGTGGAGTGGCTTGTGCTGTGACGCTGAGAGTATTTGGTGCAATGAGTAAGGCACAGCCTGATAGAGATTTGGGGTGCATGAATTTCTGAGCCCTGCCAGGACAGTGTGGGAAAATAATGTGTGGGCTCAGTCACTGTAAACACAAATCATCCCTGGCTCTAATTCATGTAGAATTAGGGAATATAGAAACTCTCCCAAAAGGAGAGCCCCAAACCAAAATGCCAGTGAAATGTGTGGAGAGCAGGGGGACAGGATCTGGCAGTGAGCTGAGGAGTCATTTGGCAGGCACCATGTGCACAATATTTTTCTTTCCTTAGCTGGCAGATAACAAGGCAGAAAAATAATGTTGTGGTGACAAGATGAAGCCCCAATGACAAAAATTAGTTTCTTTCTCAAAACTTCAGGAGGGTTGGACTAGTTAAAATCAGTGCCATACATCAACACCTTCAAGACATACACAAATATTTCATGATTTGACCATCTAGGATATTTATAATGGACTATGAACGAAATATTTTCTGAATTTAGGAAGCATGATGTGAATATGGAGAAAAAGGAAGAGCTTGCGTCTCTTCAGAATGCTGCATTGCTGCCCATAGTCTATATAAAGGTGATGTAAGCAGCAGTTTTTTAATGTCTTCTCACATAGGTGTGCTCCAGTTGACCAGCTCAGCTGCCAAGAAAGAACATCTCAGTAGAGGCAAAGATGCCTATGTGCCAATTATTATAAATCTCAATCCTTTTAAGTGCATCTGAAGCTGCAGATGACATGCAGACATCAAGTGAGCTCTGAAGTCAAAATCACAGGGCTGGAAAGTGTCTTTTGTAAAACTGTTCACGTCTGCAGCCCCTACAATGCTAAACACACAAGGTAAAAAGGTTATTTTCCTGCAAACTTAAAGGGAGTTTTCTTCTGCCTGTTCCCACCTGAGGATTGATGTTGCCTGCAGTTGTAATCCCAAGTGAAAGGCTGAAGAGCCTAGAAGTTTGAAGGAGACAAAGCCTTGCTGTGTGGTGCAAATTTGGGTCCCAAGTGTCTGCCAGGGTGCCAAAGTTTTCCCAGTCCAACCACCAACCATTGCTGGTGCTCAGCCTCTTGTCCACAGCCTTTGTAAAGAGTGAGGAGGTATCAGACAGCTTAAAAGGAAAGCAGAGCACAGCTGTGGCAGAGCTGAGCAACACCAATGGTCAGACCTGAGCTGGAATTGTAGAATTTGCAAACTGATCCTTCTCAAATGAGTCTGATTTTGAACATTTTTTTCCCATAATCCATGTTCAGGGCATGGATGAAAAATATGCCCCCTTCTCTGCTACAAATGAGTTCAAATTTCCCTTGCTGCTACTTGCCTTTACTCATGGCAATAAATTATTTAATAGTATGCCAGAATGTAGGTTTGCTGCACAACTGAATGATTCCCATCCTTTTTCTCTAGGGAAAACACATTTTTGTAAAACTATCAGGTGATGTCCCAGAGCCATCTGGTGATGTCCAGGTAAGGTCACAAGGCAGAGTCTTATCTTTTTGCTTGACAGTCTGAAGACCTTACAGAAAACCAGAAAAATTCACAGCATGGTGGGTTTTAAAGCTTAGTGAAAATTTATTTGGTCACTAAAATACTTACATTCAGCAAGTTATAAGCAACAAATCAATCCTGAAAAAATAATTCAAGGAGAAAGAATAGAATAAATAAAGTGAATGGTTTATGGTTTCCTCCAACATTAGCAGAAAACTCTACAGCTGTTATTAGGTCAATGACACTTTTAATAGAACTGCCTTTCTATAAAAGTGTTCTTAAGTGGTTAGTGCAATGTTTGGTTAGTGCAATGTTTGCAAGCCTTTGTACTGGTGTCAGATCAGGGTAAGCTGTGAGCTGACTGGGAAATTGGTCCTTACCACAGCTGGGACCAAGTGTTGAAACTCCTGCACCAGAACATGGATGGGCTGGGAGCATCTGGGGACACACGGATTTACTGTGTACTGCATTTAGAAAGTCTCTGTTGCTTCCCTTCAGGATTACAGAACATGTAAAGTGGAGGTCCCTCTGGCAGCCTGCATGCCAAATCCATCTGTGTTGCGTTCCAGTGATTTACCTTGGATCTAGAGCATGGGAGAGGAACTTCCACTGCTTTGGCACAGGAGCCCTGCATTTATTACACTCTGTTCTCAATTGCAGCATAACAATTGCTGGTCATTTTAAAAGTGTTGCGACTTCAAATCAAAAGAACAACTCCGTTTTGTTTCATCTCACCTTTCCAGTCACTGGGGTAAGTAGTTAGGTATTCCTGATTGAATTGCTCCTTCATACAAATGTCACCACTCTATAGTTACAATAATTACATTGCAGAAGGAAGCCTTGGAACCTTCCCTGAGAGAAAAATAATTTTTATAATGGCGTGTTATAGGTGAAAAATCATCATCTTTTTTTGTTTTATTGAGCAGTAACGAAGGGAATCCATTAGTTTTGTAAATAGGAAATTTAACAGAACAGCAAATCAAGGGGCATATAAAAATCTATCAATAGAATTACTTAGAAAAAGGGTAAAGTAAATAATGAGACAATAATTCTTGAATTCTGGGAGAACTCACTGAGAAGAACCCTGAAGAGAAGGACCTGCAGGTGCTGGTGGGTGAGGGGCTGGACATGACCCAGCCATGTGCCCTGGCAGCCCAGAAAGCCAAATGTGCCCTGGGCTGAGTCCAGAGCAGCGTGAGCAGCAGGTGAGGGAAGGGATTCTGCCCCTCTGCTCTGCTCTGCCCTGCCCTGGTGAGATCCCACCTGCAGTGCTGCGTCCAGCCCTGGGTCCCCAGCACAGGAAGGACATGGAGCTGCTGGAGCGATTCCAGAGGAGGCAACAAAGACAATCAGAGGGATGGAGCACATGTCCTGTGGGGAAAGGCTGAAAGGTTTGTTCAGCCTGGAAAAAGACTCTGGGGAGACCTAATTGTGGCCTTGCAGTACCTGAAATAGGCTTATAAGATGGAGTCAAACTCTTCAGCAGAGTCTGTTGTTAGACAGGATAAGGTGCAGTGGTTGCTGCCCATAGTCTATGATTTAGACTAGATTTTTTTTTTAACTATATATTAAAGAATATATTTTTTTAACTATAAGGATGGTAGAACACTGGCAGAAGTTGCCAAGGGAAATTGTGGGTGCCCCATCCCTAGAACTATTCAAGGTCAAGTTAGACCAGGCTCTGAACCACCAAATCTGGCTGAAAATGTTCCTGCTCAGTGCAAAGGAGGTTGGACTAGGTGACCTTTAAATGTCCCTTGTAACCCAAATCATTCTAAGATTCAATGATTGTATCTCTCAGACTGTCTCGGGTGCAAGGCTTACCCTGTTTTCAGTTGACTCCAGTTCCAGCTAATTATGCTACTAATTAAACAGTACCTAAAGTGTCTCATTAACGTTAGGGGTCCAGAAACACAAAAGTAAATTAAAGACTGGTACTGAAAAATTATTACTCTCGGTTTGTCAAAGGATTGCAGACCTCATGTCTGCATCCAGAGCAGTGTTCACTCCTTCTGTTTCTTAGTCACAGTGTACACAACCTGGATTATTTGCTGTGTAGGGGGAGTCACTGCTACAAAAGCAACACTGTAGCAGTAGTAATAGCAGTACTCGTTTTTAAATCTTTGTGAGGAGGGGTAAGTGTTGCCTGAATGGGGCTAACATCATCTTGCTGTTGAACAGAAATTGGTAACAAAAGTTTTAACATTGGGACTGACATTTAGTATTTAGCAGCTTTGTCTTTTCTCTCCCTTTTTT
>VWZN01015153.1:913497-937621 GCA_013396955.1 Regulus satrapa | reverse complement strand
AATATGATTGGCAAAAAAGTTAAATTAGATGGGTGTTTTAAATCTAACTTAGTCAGAAAAGCTAAGTCTTTTTAAAGCTACTAGAAACCAGTGAAACTAAAGAAACCTGTCATGCTTGAATTTAGGATGTGAATTTTAACAGTTGTTTAACAGTAGCTTGACTCTTCCACACTGATATGTGAAAGACAATGGCCTTATTCTGATTTCTGCTCCCATTTTCTGCAGTCACTTGGCTGGCTTGAAGTTATTTATAACTTTTAAAAAGCTGTTTAAAACGTAGTTAATAGCTGGACTAAAGTAGTTTCATTATTGTTAAACTGTTTTTAAGAAATGACATGTGATTATTTTTGACAGAGACTCAGCACTTAATGAACCTTGAAAGCTAATTATTGCTTCATATGTTCTTCGATGGGGAAAAATCTTTTCTTAATAAAAGAAAAGGAATGGAATTTGGGGTTTTAGGTACACTCAAGTAAGCAAGATGCATGGTAATTGATTTTAACAAAAGTGGAAGATGTCGTCTAACTTCCTGAATGCCCTCAAAAAGCAAAATTAAGGACACTGTACTTCCTTCACCTGTTTTACCTTGTGAGACCTCAAGTTCTGTGCAGGAGTGGGCACAGTATCATTTACAATATGCAGTTTCATGCTCCAGTAAAGGAGCACTTTGTAGTGATTAGTATAAAAATAGCTGCTAGGCCAGGCTCAATAGGCACAGGGACCGGACCTGGACCCTCACAGTTCCCCAAAACTAAATAGAAGAGTCACATGTATATATATATGTGGAGTCTTTTTTATTCATTCAGACCTTTTGTACAAGCCCTTGAGATGGTTATTTCCCCATTCTCTTCCCTTTCCTTCCCTTTCCATTTTCCTTTCCCTTCCTTTCCCACTTCTCTTTATCTAATTCATCCTCTAAACATCTTCACCTTATATCTTGCTCAGGTCTTTAAAATCTTCTTAGTTATCTAAGAGCCAGAGCATGGGACATAAATAGTCAGGCTTCACTTTAAAGAATTGCAGAAGGAGAAAGTCTTATGCATTTTTGTTTTCCAGTACCTGAAGGCAGTCTACAAAAAAGCTATTAGAGGGACTTTTTACAAGGGCATGGAGAGGTAGAGCAAGGGGTAGGTTCAGAGATTAGGTTTAGATTAGGTATTAGGAAGAAATTCTGTACTGTGAGGGTGATGAGGCACTGGAAGAGGCTGACCAGAGCAGCTGTGGATGCCCCATCCCTGGAAGTGTTCAAGGTCAGGTTGGATGAGGCTCTGAACAACCTGGTCTAGTGGAAGGTTCCCTGCCTGTGGCAGGGAGGCTGGATGATTTTCAGATCCCTTCCAACCCAAACCATTCTATGGTTCTATGACTCCAGGGCAAAACAAGGACAAACAAGATGCCTTAACTGCTGGTGGGCACTCTGGGTACCACTCCTGCAGACAGAATTGTCTCCTTGGGATGGCATCCCCTCTCTCCTCAGGGGCTGCCTGCACTTACACCTTAGTACCTTGCTCCCTCAGTTTCTCGGCTGGGAAATAAAGATAGTAGCACTTTTCTAACTCCCTCAAAGGTTGGTGCAAGGATAAATGAAGGGATGGAAAAGGCTCTGAATGCTTCACCATCTTACTTGAGCTCTAAATACCAGTAATGCTGTTATCACTTGTTCAATACACACTCAGCAACTTGCACTGTTAACAGTCCTGGCTGGAGGAGAGCAGAGCAGGAAGAGCTGCCTCCAGCACTGGGGATTTCAGGCTAACATGCCAGGTTTAGTAATCTACACCACTTCATTAACTTCCGTTGGTTATTTATTTTTAGAGAATAAAGTTATGCTTTTCATGTTCTTTTCATCTGAAGAAATGTCACTTATTCATCATGGAGTTGATTTTTCTACTAATTGTTTCCATTTGCACAGAAGATTTTACAGTTTTGATTGTTCATCAAAGTGGGAAAAAAGGGAAAGTTTTGCAGCCTATATCAAACATCTCATATAAGAAGGTACAAGTGGGGTTTTTTTGGTGACTTTTGCATTTAATTTCGTATGCAATTTTATTATATTAATAGACATTTTGTTTTGATAAACAGAAAACAGTTTAAAAGTAATTTGCTCTTTTAATGAGACTAATAAACTTATTTCCACGTCTATGAGGATTTCAATCACAAGGACTCAATAAAATCATTAAAATATGTGAACTTCAATTTTATCTTGACATACATTTACAGAATATAATTGCTCTTAATGTACCATGAAGAGGAGCTGTACTTTTAAATATATAGTTTCTAGGGAGAAGTCATAAAAGGATAGCTATTCTTCTATTTCTGACTTTAAAGAACTCTGGTTGTCATCAAGATTATTGAATCATGTCTGTTCAATATTCTTTACTCTTTTACAAATAGGGTATTAGGAAACAGTTGAGAATTACTAAAGGAAACAAGAAGGAATCTGATGATTCAGATACTTAATAAAACAATTAATAATAAATTGTCTAGAGACTTACTAGTAAACCTCCTTTCTATGTATACACATCAATGGGGGTTTTTTGTATTGTATTTGGTCTATCCCTTATATTCCTCTTATATATATCCCTTATGTCCCTTATATAGCCCAATTTCAAACATGAAAACATCCATGTATTACTGATGTATGCTTTTCATTTTTCCCACTGAAATAACTCCCAGTTCTTCCTCCCAATGTCACTGGGGAATTCAGCTTCTTACAAAACATGCCATGAACTTCAGCATGAATTCTTCAAAACACCTCATTTAAAACTGCTGCTCTCTCTAAAACAGAGAGAAAATTACTGGCTTTCAAAGGCCCTGATCTATGAGCCCTGGTTTCCATAGGCAGTGAGCAGGGCCTAATCCTGGTACCCAGCACAGAAAAGGGATCAGGAATGACCAGCAGAGCTCCCTGCCCACAAACTTATCCATGAAGTTTGAATCCCACCATGGTATTCAACAGCGTAGGGTTACAATTTGGTTTGGCCTACTGTATGGACAGGAGTCACTCAAGAACTTGAAATCCAGGTCCAAAATATATTCAGCTTAAGTCCTTATTTAAATATGAGCACTGACAAGTAGAACAGGCTGCACATTCCAGCACTGGGTTTGGATATGAGCAGGAGTGGTTTTACTGTGGGACACGTACCAAATCCAAAGATGACAAGAGGATCCACATTTCCAATGCCATTTGCTCACAAAAAAACCACCCCAAAAATCTCAACAACAAAAACATTCCCTCTTTCTCTACTAACATGATATAAAATGAAAAGTTTTAGCTAAACTTAGGTGTCTGTGGGTTCAAGACAGCAGGATGTATGAATAGCTGTGGATTATTCCTCACAAGAACATCTTTTGAATCACCTCTAACAAAGGTAGTGTACCAAACTGGCATTTGAAGTCTTGACTTTTAATTCTATTCATGGATTGTGTCCCCAGTCCTCCTCTATGACAAGGTGATTTAGACAATTTGTAAACGAAAGTAATTAAACATGTGTAAATAGCACCATGGAGCACTTAAGTGTGCTCTTTTCCACTGAGAACAGCATAGTTAAATGAAGTTGTTAATTTAGTCATTTGTGAGAATCAAGCATTACGGTTGCAGGCTAACACATTAATTAAATAGTCAAGATTCTGTCATCATGATTTGATTCACAATATTTCACTTGAGAACAATCAAGATTCATCCAAAGATACACAGGCATATTAAAATGGAATATCGAAACAATTATGCAAAACCCAGTCTAAATTAAAGATATTTACTTGCCAGCTCTGTTTTATTTGGATAGGCAAAAGGAGTCATTCTTCTAACATATTTTCTAACATTTATCTAGCCAAGCCACTTGGTCACAGCCAAAAGTCTCTGTCAACTTATGGTGTAGGATGTTTAAAACAGCATTTGTGGGTGATATCTTCACACATTGGAGGTGTTAGATTCAATAAGGAAACTCAAATTAGACACACAGATTATAGCCCTGGTTCAGAGAGAGCTGCAGGATTCAGGAAGGCCGTGGGCAGCCCTGGTGTGCCCAGGTGCAGGCACAGGTCAGCACTTGCTGTCACAGCCACAGTGCTGTGTACAGTCCCAGCCTCATAGGATGGGACGCGCTCTTTGTTTCATTGGAGAGCCCTGCTCCAGCTGGAGCCAGGCATTGGCACCCCAAAGCAGAGGACTTGCCCTGCTTCTCATCCACCCTGCAAGGTGGTGCAATCAAAATCAGCTGGTTGATGCCTCCAGCCAGTTTCAGAGCAGAAGAGACACGGTGCACAGCTCAGCAGACTGGATCTCTCGGCAGGGCTGCCGTGGGAAAAGTCTGGCTGGGGACCATGTGCTGAAGAACTTTACGTGGTCAAAGGAGGTGTTTTACTTGTGTTTTTGTTTGTTTGTTTGTTCTCCAGTAGCCTCTTGGGAATGAATCAGGCTTAGGACTTGGAGCAGGGCTGCTCTCCTGAGCTCTGGCACCCAAACTGTGTCTATGATGCAGTGGGGTCCAGGTATATCCTGTAAGATATATCTTACTCCTAATATCAGCTTTTGCTCTCCAATGCTTTTTGTTCAATGACTTGACTTCCTGATCCTGTGGCTATTTGGCTTCTGGGGTTGATTCTTTTGCTGCAGGATGAAGAAATTTTTTATAAGCAATAAGCCTTTTACAGGAGCCCTCAGGGAACTCACACTCACAATAAGAGACAGTTAACATTTTTCCAACATACTCTTCATCTGCAAGTATAACTGAACAAAAACCTGGTTTTAAAGGAGAAGGAGGCAGAGGAATAGCTTATAAAAATGGAAAGAAAAAAAATTAAAAGTGTCAAGAAGATTTTGCCAAAGTTTTCTGTTGCAGAATTAAGAATTATGTGCACATAGATTTCACCCATAGCCTCACCAGCTGTGCAAAAGTAGGAAAGGATTAGAAGTGCTAAATTTTAAGAGAAAGTGTTGTGTTCAGAAATCATTGTCAAGTATGTAAAAGGGAAGTTGTTATTTTTTAAAATGAAATTTATTTTTCTCCTCTTCTTCACACCCTCTTACTATTTCTTAGCTCTACAAAAGCTGGAAGAGAGTGAAAGTTTGTGAGTGTGGCAAAAGAAAAAGCCTTTTTTCATATTTTTATCCTTTTCTAATGGAAAATATTATAATTTCACATGGAAAGTACTCCTGAGAAAAGCTCTACTTTTCCTGTTCTACCTATGCATGAAGCAGAAAAGACAGATTAAAGGAACTGTCAAAGTATCAATGTTAACAGCAGAGTGAAAAATAGAAACTAATTTTATCTGAATTTTCCTTTCCCTAGTATTCTTCTTGCTGTCACTTTCCAAAATGTCCCCTGATGTTAATTAAGAACAGGACTTGGCAAAGGTGGAAAAAGATCATTGACTTCAAGACAGGGATAGTATTTCCTGGCTTTGAATTATCTTGAGAACGCAAATAAAGGTTTTGTCAAAATTATTTTCTGAACAGTCATTGACACTTTGCAGTCATTAAATTGCCATAACAAATCCATACTAACTTTTGCCCATGACAAATAAAACTTTTTTGGTGTCTTTCTCCAGCCAAACTATTCAGTCATATTTCTATAGCTTATTCTAGACCACACAATTTTTTGCATGTGTGGTCTCACACAGGAACCAAGTTCCCTTGTATGTGCACGTCTTCTATATTTTCTCTATTGCTATACCTCTAGCCTGCCTTATCAGATCAAGAAGCCCCACTACTGCTTTTTTTCCATCCCTCTTTTACCTGCAATAATTTTCATACCCTGTAACTGTAAAGCAGCTCCTATAATCCCCAACTCCTGCTTACATAACGAGGGCTCATGCTAAAAAAACACCTGTGTGCTGCAATTTCAGATGCAGAAGTTTCAGTGGAGAATCTCAGAAAAGAAAGAAGAAATCCCACAAACACTCAGACAAAATGACACAAACCTTTCAAATGTCTGCTGTTATTAACACAAGACAGTGCCATTCGTCCTTCTGCTGGGCACTGACCTCGCTGCTGCTCAGCCCAGGCATTTGACAGTGCTGGCCATGGACAGCAGCAATGTGCCTCAGTGAGTGCTGGGTTTGGCAGGCCTGTGTGCTGTGCTTGCTCCTCAGAAATGCTTTCAGGTTAAAGAGGAAGTTACAGCCAGAAGGCTGATGTGAAAAAGTGCTACCAACAAGACAAGGTTAATGACAGATCCCGTGAGCTTCTCAGCTGAAGCTCGTTGTCATTGCACGGCATCATTAATGAAATGGGTCCCCAGCAGAGGGCAAATACACTGAAAGTTGCTGTAAGAAATTAAAATGAGGAGATAGGGAGAAAAAATGTACTCACTGGCATTAATTAATGTGTTCCATATATCCCTGTGAGTATAGGATATCTTGTGCATATATGAGCTGGTTGAGGCACCTGCTCCACAGAGAAGAGGGCAAATCAGGTTTTCTCTGCCAGGCCAGTAAATAAAGTAATTAAAAAAAAACAAACCTTTTCCAAACATTGGACTGCGGCTCTATATACTGTTTCATGATGCATTACACATTTTAACTGCACTACCCAAGAAGTTTTATTGCTGACCCACAATTTTCAGAGTATCTTCCTTCCTTGCAGGTAGAACGAGCTGTGATTTACTGCCACTGAGTTCTCCTAAGTTTAACAAGATTAATGGGGTTTCCAAAACTTTAACAGTCTAATTATCTTACTGGTTTAATATGTTATGTGAAATTATTTCAATCTTTATGACAGATTTTATGAATATTACATAATTTTTTATTACAATTGTTCTCAATATATTAGGTCTAGAAGTAATACCACTGTGCTCTGAGGGGGTTGAAAAAAGCAAGCTGCCCAAATTCAGATGCATTAATCATCATGTAGGACAGCAATATTAACCAAGAGACCTATAGGAAGGAGGGGAGGATTCAACCACATAATAGATTGATGTACAAACACAAATTGAAACCTGTCTTAAAGAGGAGTGAAGGGAAGTTGTCTTATTCCATTACAGGCTGGAAACAGGACAGGTTGCTTCAGGAACCTTCACCAAAAAAACCAGACATCACATATCTCAAAAAGCTCTCCAGTGTAAAGTAACTTAGATGGAAAAGCCAACTGTCATTTACCACAAGCTGGCTTTGAGCAGTTAGTTTGGCTTTCATCAGAGGGAGACCTATTGCATCACCTGCAGCTCACTCGATTTTAGAAAGTTTTGTATTTACAATCAATAAGTCACAAGCAATCACAACAGCTGGAATGCATTGCTATAACCATGACCCAAAACTCTGTCATCAGTCGGCTTTCAATTTACTTGATAAGATTTTGACAATTTGTCTATTTTTTTCTCTGGGGTAGGTTGCCCATGTAAATGCAAAACACAAAAAGATGCCCAGTTATTTTAAATATTTTTGCTAAGTGAAACTCAAAAGGCTAAGTGGATAAGAAAACAAATTCCTTAAATCACTTGTGCAAGGAACAGCCCTTCTTACTATCACTCATATGTTTCTACAGAATGACGATCAATTTTTTTTCCCAAGTTTCACATGCATTTAAGAGCTTAGGAAACCAAGGAGTTAAAGTATATAGCTTGGTAAATTTTATCTTGTGAATTCATCCTACACAGTCTGTTTCCTTTGTCCAGTGTTTCCATAACCCTATTTCAAATTAATGACGGGTAATTACACTAAAGACTAAAAAGCCTATCTTTTCAGAGCTTTTGAATGTAATGTTTGTCTCTGTGCTTTTTCCAGAGTGCCATGTAAGTGGAACAGACTGCCAGAGACTTCCCTCAGGCATGACGATCAAGATAGGCTGAGTTTTTAATATGAGTACCTTTAGGAATACGGATTTACTGGCTACATGTGTTTCTCATGGAAAGTGAAAGAAGAGCTCCCAATATCCACCAGACAAGTTAACCTGCTGACCATTTTAAAATGTGTTTCCAGAATAATTAAGAAATAATTTTTTGAAAGATCTCATAACATTCTCTCTCAGAAATTTGCCATGCAGCCTGCAATATCAATTTCTAATTCCAGGAGTAATTAGATGTCTCCTGGGATTTGCCCTGAGCATATTTTCTTGTTCATCCTGTATACTTCTTCATATAAGCTGATTTTGCATCTCTCTTCTCAGAGAAAGCACAGTAGGAAAACTATTAATTTTTGCCATTTAAAATTCTACATTAATATGATGGCTAAGACATAATACAGTCCTCGATATTCACCTCTTCCCACTTCTATCTTATCTTAGATAAATACCACTTAAGCTACTGCTAGTAGCAGCTGAAATAAATGTAAGGTGCCCTTTTTTGTTAGCAGGAATATAATGTTTACTTTCCTGAGGCAAGTAACAAGCACTGTGTAAACCAGTCTGGCCATGCCAGCAAAACTCTATCCAGGCCTGAAAACTGCCCAAACCTCAAAATTTCAAATATTTGCTTCCTCTCTGTGCAACTGCTTTTCTGTCTCCGAAGAAGGGAATTTTCTCTATCAGGTTATGCTGTGTGGGCTCATGCGGGGAGGGTTACTTAGCACTTCTGTCAGAGGTGGCTACGTGCTCTAGACTGTCCCAACACTTTGGGGATCACTCGAAGGAGAGTGTCCAAGCAAGGAGATCATTTCTATGGTGACAGGCACAGGAGAAGCAGCGCAGTGGATGGGTGGGCTGTGGTTCAAGACACCTAATGTGAAATGTCAGCATGTAGGTGTCTGTGTGTTTATTTCCCTTACAGACAGAACAGATCTAGGCTGTGATTCAGGTCCTGTAATGTAAGTACTGAGCCATCTGAGACACCCTAGGGTACCCCACAGGCCCCCTACATCTTCTGAGTCATACCTGTGAAGTTCAGGTATGTTAGAGTGTCTCAAAAGGCCCCAGGCACCTCCTCTGGCCACTGAAACTGAGATGCAGGTGCCTGCAGGTGTCTCAAAAGGGCACCGAGATGAGGGCTCGGTCTGGAATGGAGCCTGGCTGTGATGTGTTGCCCTGCTCAGGGTACAGATGGAAACCACGGTACTGAGTTGTTAAGTAACTCTCTTAATTCATAGAAATGATTGACACAAAATCGTAGGCAGACCCTGGAACTGATGCAAAGCTTTCCAAATCCCAGCCACTCTCCTATCTAGTATGTGGACAAGGATAGCTACAAAAAGGGAAGATTAGAAAGGCAGAACTTGCTGATCCAGCAGGTTACCCTGATCCTGCAGGCAGTCATAAAAAGTTGCAGATGCAACCCTTTCTGGGCACCTCATCTTCTTTCATGGATCTTTAAAACCAGAATTTTTTTAGCATGTAGCATGCTGCTGCAAATACTAATTTTCTATTGTTTCCTCCAATTTTAAATTAATTCAGACCAGAGGTGTCTGTGAAATTAAAATGACCTCTAGAGAGCTCAATAAATTCCCTTACGTGTATTACCCAAGCAACATCTTACACTTCATTTGAAGTTTTCTTTCCATTTCACTTGTAATCAATTGCTTTAGTAGTCTGAAAAAAACCCACCTCATAGGCCACTGCTCCTAATCACAGTTATGGTTAAGCTTGCAGTAAACTATTACATGTGGATTGAAAAGCAATTTTTTTAACCTATTGCATGATTACTGCTTCCTTTCTAATCAGTCTTCACTGGGTTTTGTGTATCAGCTATTTAATCAAGCCATAAACATATCCTTGTCAAAGGTATCCTTGATATCCTTTCATTACAACCTACATCACTTTATTCCAAAAGACAAGAACCTGACATGCCATACATTTGTCTATAGCTGTGAAGGTTATATTTATCATATCTAGAAATAGAAGAAAAATGTCATGTCTCCAGGTACACCTTTACATATGGACAAAATTTGCCCCTCAGAAATATTTTTAAACACTTTGTTCTCTCTAGTTTTTCCAGCTCAGATAATGAGATTCTCACCAATCCTTCTGGGGAATGTTCCTCTAAACTTTCCCTATCCTAATGTCATCCTACACAAACAAGGACTTTCTAGTGCTGACATTTCCCAAACGGTTGCCATCATGTTGTCTCCACTGTTCCATAAATCTCATTAAACTTCTCCACACTACATAACCAGCGCTCAGTTTTCAGTCAGTAATAATTTTGTTTCTTTTCTGTTACTCGTCTATAATTGAAATTCCTTTTAGTTACCACCCACATCCTAGCACTACACAGACACAAGTACTCTTGGCTGGGGTTTCTGGGGACTAGAACTGTGGCATACCATCACACCAGTGGAACACAGTGCCACAAGATTTGCTCTGGGTGTGCTTCTCAGAGCAGATATACTGGCTAAGCTCCTGAAAGTGTACATGGATTACAGCTGATCTCAGCCACATCAGTGCCCTGTCCTGGGCCTGGATCCAGAATGCAGGGAGAAGTGGGTCTCTCATGCCTCTTCACACAGCACAGGACACAGCAGGTACACCCCCAGTCTCTGGTCTCTATGGCATTTTTTGCTCCTGACCTGCTAGGGCAATGCATCCCAAGAGAGCTTGCCATTTGCAGCATTGCCACATTACAAATTCAAAATTGATTTTGTCATAGATACTATCATCACATTCCCAGCTTTTGCTTGAACACTTATGTTTAAATATTTACAGTTTCTAGGTTTTGTTCTTGTATTTAATACATATATTTACTCCACATGTTTACTTGCATTTTCCAAGTACAACATTGCTAAGTGATTTCCTAACTGGAGCTCTGTCATCCATCCTCTTGCCTTATTGCTCTGTTCTCAAGAGGACTGCAGTATTTCCTTGTATAGTATGTGCTGCAAACTGGTCCCTGTTCACCAAAATGTAAAATTAGACCAATATAAGGACCAATTCAAGGGCAAATACCAGCACAGGGACAAGCCCTAACCCACAATGCGTGCACATAGTGCAGAGGGGTTTTCTGGTGGCCATGGCATCATCAGCAATGGGCTGGTGCTCAGCTTCCTACAAAGCCCATGGTGGCACAGATCTTTCTTTTCAACCTGACCCCTCATTGTGGCAACATTTTCAGTAGGTCGGGCACAAAGCCACTACCTTCTTTCTGCCCACAAAAAGACTTCAAAACATATCTTAAGGCCTGTCCTAGCTGGATGCAAACTAGCAACTCACTGCAAGAGCATCCACAGTTTGCTGTTTATCCTTCTAACCTGCAAATATCCTTTTCACTCTTTTACTACTTCCTGTACCCAGTGCATAGTAGAGTTCTCTCTGTTTCCCATGAAGATGCTGTCTATTTCTAATTATTTCCCAGCTGGTACATTAGCTGTTTGAGAATTCAATTAGTTGAAGTTCTTTTTATATTTATGCTGTAATTTTGCAATTAATATTGCAAGTAAACTATGTGTTCACCAAACTAATGAAAATGTCATTTTCATTACCAAAAATCAAAACCAAGTGGGAGTTGTTCTCTAATGTATTAAGTGATAGGACAAGAGCAAATGGCCTCAAGTTGAGCTGGGAGAAATTTTTATTGGAGAAAGGAAAAAATTTTACCCCCTGAAATTTGATTACTCAAATTGGAATGAGATTAAATAAAGTGAAAACAGAGGCTTAAATCAACTTGTAGCAGTAAATCAAGAAAAATCAAGAAAAATTTTGTCTTCAACGCACTCTAAAGAACGTTTTCAATGAGTACCTAATATTGGAAAAAAAATTTATTATCCCTTTAGGTGAGCTCCTGTATTGCTTGGTAACTTCATTTTCCAGCCACCCAGTAAGAATGCATATTACTATTCCCTGGAGAAAGAGAACATGCCAGAGTAGTGATGGATACAAAGTGGGAGCACTCAGGGTTTCTGCCTGGGAGTCCTTTCATGAATAGACTCACTCATAATAAGAAGTTGTACAGTTAAACTTGAACAGATCATTAATTTTACAATGCAAAAGAGCCAAGTCTATACGAAATGCCCCAGCTTCCATCATTTAGCAACAAATTGAAGGGAAACTGTGAGGACAGATGGTAAAATTACTGTTATCATAAATGGCACAATGAAGAATGCTTAATAATACCTGCTAATGCCTCAAACAGAATGGGCTGTACTATACCAACACACTGCATTTCTGCTCTTTAGGAGCCACTTCTTGCCAAGAGCACCCAAGGGCAAACAATTCTAGTTCACGGCACACAAAATCTTGAGGGTCCAAGACTTTCTGAGAGATAGAGTCCTAAGGTCCTAACAGAGGGTTTGTGAGTGCCAGCGAAGAGAGAATTTGGATTAAATTCTTTTTCCAAGCCCTGTCCTGAAGTCACCAGGAGTTATTTTCAGCAAAAGCACACTGGAAACAGGACCGATCCTCTGGAAACAACACCTGGAGAGTGTTTCCAAAGTACTGATGCACTGGGGAGGGGGAAAGTCATCGTTATTCTAGATTGTGGATGACAGCTTTGAAACATCTGAGTCCAACTATCAAAAAAAACCCAACAAAACAACAAACAAAAAAACCCCCAAAACCCAAAACAAAACAAAAACCTAACAACAAAAAACCCCCACCACTTGCTGAACAGGTGATATAATCTGGTGAATTTCAATTAGTCTGTTGTGTCCCCCAATTTTTATGCAAGCATTTTTATGCAATTAAAAAAAAAGAAAAAAGTAGAATTTTTTAAGCTGTTTGTCCCTCTTCTGTTCACAGTGAAAGAGGAGAACTAGACCAAATAGTCAATCCTTGCTTTCATGTGCAGATCAACATGCTTTGTCTTCATGTCATAAACAAAAAGCATGAATCAAACTCACCTGTTAGACACTCATGTTTTCATGGCTTCCAGCCACATGTGTTGTGTAAGCCTAAAAATACAAAACTATCAAATGGAAGTAAGGAGTTTTACACCTCAATCCCTGTTCTGTAATGCATTTATAACATTTTATAGTTAATATTTAACTCTAATTAAAAATCAGCATTACTGACCCAATAGTTAATGAAGTAAATATTTCTCATGCTTCCTCTATTGTACTGAATAACTTTTCAGTTGAAATCCCCAATATAAAGAGCATACATTTCAACTGCTGAATAGCAGCAGCTCTTCTCGTCGGTACCACTCATTCCTTCAGAAAAGGCAGATCTGGAATAGGAGCAGTAAAGACTACACCTTTCCCAGGCTGTTGCAAAGGCAGGCAGAGTCAGCCCCCTCTCTGTAGTCTTTCCAAGATTAGCAAGAGCTCTTACTAAATGATTAATATTACCATACAGAGAGAATCACTTCTGGGTTTCTTCTGTAAGCGTTTCCAATAGGCAAGATTTTCAACTTTCTATTGAAATACAGAAATAAAATTTTAGTTTCAGAAGATAATAAGAAATTTAAAAATTGTCAGTTAATAATGTTGTCTAACTGGTGACATGCTAAGAAAGATGAAAGCAAATATTTGTAGCTGGGGTGAATAAAAATGGAACTTCTCCCATTTCTTTTTTTGCAACCCCCAGCAATGCATAGTACCAGGAGCACCAGAATAAGAGCGAAGAGGGGAGAGCAGGTGATAAAGTTCTCGTGTTAGAGGAGAGGGATCACTTCATTTTCACAGTTCTTCTTTGCTTTTAAGCTTTTGAAAGAAAATATCACAGATCAATAGGTTTCCTCATTAGCCAAGTTTAGCACTGGGCTGTGAATACCAGGAACAGCCTTGACTTACATACAGATGAGCTGCACAGAAGACAACTGAGCTGACACCACCTGCATTGTGGAATATTTCCAGACTGAAAGTTTATATGTCAGGAAATAAAGGCTGAACACATAACTTCTTTCAAATTCACCTATTGGGCACTGTAAATTTCCTCTCGTGCCCAAAGCTTGCAAATTTACCTTGATAGTCTTCACTTTTTGGCCTTGACTTTTGGGCCAATGCTTCCCATTTTGTTCAGGTTTTCTGGTGGCAAATGACAAACTCTCTTTGAAGACACTTGTTTCAGTTTCTTCTTTTTAGTTTTGAAAAAGCTCTTTACCATACTTTAGAATAAACACCTTGTGAATAATTTTATGCAATTCAAGAAAAAAAAATTGTTTCAAGTAAGTATACTTTTTCTCTATGTTTTCTGCATTTCACTGTATAAAAGCATTTTTACTTCATGGCACTATATATGATGATATATAGCTTACAACTCTAAATAGTATTAGTTTCCAACCCCAAGCATTTTAGCAGGGAAAATTTTATAGGTACTGAAACCCTGTCAGCAGATACATTTTCCTTACATCTGCATAGCATCTTCACATTTAATACCTGTGCAAGAAAATGCTCAGTTCTCTTTCCCCATGGCTCATCAAATCTGCTTTCTGCACCCAGAACTGAATCCATGGCAGTGAACAGAGCTTTTTGACATCAGGTTTCAGGTAAGTAAAAAGCTGCAGATCTTTACAAGGACATCTTTCTTTTCCTTTGTTTCTAATTATTTTCTGTTCTGTCAATTTAAATTGGAAGCTTCTTGCTACAGGAACTATCTCTGACTTACCATATAAAGTTTTATCAACAGTCACATATCTGAGAAGAGTGAAACTAAACCTTTGCTCAGGGTATGAACAAAAATGTGTATTCTAACATTTTTCATTCTGCTTCCTGACAAGTTTAACTTGTCAATTTAAAACTGTAATTATTTGAGTCAGACAGCCTCCAGTCTCCAGCTGCAGTTTACAGAGAAAGGCAAAATCCAGACCCTGTGGCTCCTGCATCAGGGTGGCTGGGATGCCTCTCCTCCCACTGCTGCATGGCAGGCAACAAAAATCCCAGAGCTGATCACTTATTTATGTTTTGCATCCAGGGGTTGCAAAAGGCATCAGCTCTGTCTCTCAAAGGAATGGGAGATATTTGGAAACAGCCTCCAGCTCAAAGGGAGAGCTCTGTGCCAGCACACCACTCTTTCAGAAGGTATCACAAGTACCTGTGTCAGCTCTCCATGCCCTGGAGACCCACCTGTCATCTCTGGAGGTCTCTGCAGCTGCCACTACAGCTGATGCAGTTAGGTAAATGCTCAAAGCCACATGTATCCTGCCTATGCAAATACTTATAGCAAAATAGCAGCAGCAACTTAGCTTGACTTCTAGGTGATTGATTCTTTTTCTCAAGAATATAATTTTGTGTATTTGATTATGAAAATCAAATAAGGAAGAAAAATTGTTTTTTTCTGTCACAAGCTAGCTTTGAAAAGTGATGATTCTTCATTTCCTAATTTGATTTATTCAGTTAATCTATTTGACCTTATGCAGACCTTCTGTTTTCATGTCTGAGTGGCAGTGAGGAGGGGTTCTCAGTGCATCTGAGAAAGCCAGAGAGGCTATGAATAAAACTGAAGTCCAAAACCTATTGCTTTCATGAGAAAAAAGTAAAAACTGCATTTAGGGCAATAAGCGTTACAAGGGTTTTCTCTCTTCTTTGCATCTGTGTTGTGGAAACCCAAAACTGAAATTATTAGCTTGATACAAAAGTAAACTATTCAAAACCATCTTTCTGGATTATATGAATTTGTTGTGTGAATAAGGCTTTGTGTCTCCTCTGTGCTCAACAGGCACAAACACACCACGGACAGCTCACAGGCTTAGAGCAAGATGCTCATTAAATTCCACTCACTTCCAACAGCCGGAGTGACCATCACTTCTTGCTCATTTCAGCTCTGATCCTGCAGTCTGACATACACTTGAACAACAACACCTTCCCACACACAGGGGGCCAGCAAGGAGCAAGCTGGGTCTCTACCCCTCTCTTGTGCCACAGGAAGGGCACTGCTCTTGCAAGATTTTGGTCGGTCCCTGGTTGTCCTTCCTTTCCTAACAGCTTTTGTGTTCTTTCTTTATTCTCTATTTCTGTGCCCATTTTTGTGTCTATACTTTTTTGCCTTGTTAGAGGTGAGGGAAAACTGCAGCTCTGGAGGGCATGTGGGTACCCTGGAAACCAAACAGCAATCTGATTTGGGGTTTAAAGGCATTCCAGTTAGGAGTTTGGTCTCACTGGCTGAAATGGTAGGTACATTTTTCCTCTGCTATTGGCACAACATCCTCAGCTGTCCCTCAGGATTAATCTTTGTCCTGATCAGGAGGGAAAGTGTCTCTGGTGCAGAGCAGAGCTGTGCTTCCTGCTCTAATAAGAAAGCCAGCAGGATTATTACTTAACCAAGAGAAGTCTTTTTCTGAGAGATACATTCCTGAATGAGCACTGGTGGCATGACCTGTGTGAGGAAAGGCATCTGTCTTGTTGATTTTCAACTGAGCAGTTGGCAAAAGGGAATGTTAATACTCAGATGAAGGCTAGGCAAGTAGACAATTTTGGGGTTTATACAAGATAAAGGCCTGCTGGAGATCCCACAGCTCAGTGCAGCAGGGACAGCTTCATCTCTTAGTGTTCCTGCTTTATATATTCACATAGCTAAAATTATCATCTGTGCATTGATTAATCTTAGATTTCCGTTCAAAAATAGTTGGTACTGAAGGTAGCTGGACTTTTCTATAACCTGCAAAATGTGACCTGAAGAGACCCAAAAGGACAAACATCTTTATGAGTAAGGTAGTATTTGCATTTTTATAGTACAGGGCATTTCAATGGGTAACTGGCAAGGAGCTGGTTAGTATGCACGGGGTTGGACTGCATCCTTGTATTTGGGATTTAGACATCTTACAAGAGGCAGCTTTATTCAACTAAAAATCCACACAGCTGTTGTCTTTGGCAGCTGAGAGGTACATACCAGCAGCAGCTCATACCTGAGAGCCAAAACTGCTCTGATTAACTTGGGACCTACATGAAATACCTTTACATTAAAGTTATTTTCCAGCACACTGGTCGCTCTTTTAGAAGATACATATCAATAGCATAACAGACATTTTTCAGAGTGCCAATAGTTTCATGTTCTTTGGCCAGATAAGAAACATTTGAATATGCACCTTTAGATATTCTATATTAAGTAAGTGCTTGCTGATTCTTCTGAGCAATTTGTGTCAGTGCATGCCATCTACTGTGAAACAAGACTCCTGACAGAAATAAAGGATAATAGTTTTTAAAGCAGAGGGGAACTGTAGAGTTTTTTCATTGCCTTTAATGAGCTTTGGATTTATTCCAAACAGGCTGCAGAGATGTGTTGCTCACTATAATTCACAGGCTCTTGCCCTTGCCTTTTGACAAGAGAACATCACCCAGCAGAGCATGAGCTACCTGCAGCAGCTCCACACTTGGGGCTGAAGTAACATCAGCAGCACCAGCCAGGGGTATTGACATGTTTGTGGCTCAGGATAGTCTTAAAGGGATAGAAAAAAAACCCACCAAAGGCAAAGGCCAGCCCCAGAAGTTGTCATATATACAACTTTTCTCCACTGCACTCTGTCAGGGAGTCCCGAAGTCCCAGCCAAGAAGTTGTTCCATGCTTTGAGGGCACAGCTTTCCTGCAGGGAATTACAGAATCCTGGGGTTTGGATTGGTTGGAAAGGACCACAGTAACCACACAGGTCATATGGTTGAGTCTCCCTGCTCAGCAGGGTCATCCTAGAGCACGTGGCACAGGCTAGACTGGATAGGCAGAAGAGACAGGAAGACTGCAGAAATCCAGGGTTCACGAGAAAGATGCTGCTCCTTAGGTGCTGCTCCTTGGGCAGGATTCACCAAGGTGCTACCTCCCTGAACCTATCATCCTGCCAGAGCCATGGGAAGTTGCCAAAAGTCATGTCTTCTTGCCCACAGGAAGTTCCTGCTCAGCTGGAAACACAGCCCATGGGAATGCATTTCCAAAGCTTCAGGTTTATCTCCCCATTTCATTCTTTCCTGCAGCAGCACCAGCACATGGAGCTCTTGTCCCTTCTGTCGCTATTCCCAGGGGCTGCACCAGCTGTGCAGCAGGAACTGCCTCATCCCTAAAGGACCTGGTGACCTCCCCTCTCCCGGGGCCCCTGTGCCCAGCTCTGCTCAGTGCCCAGAGCTGGCAGAGGTTTGCCTGGCTGGGTAACACACCAAAACAAGGTGATGAAGTGTGATATGGGGACAGGGGGACAACTCCCACCGCAGTTCACTGCACAGCCACATGGATCTTTGGAGGTGGCACATAGGGAGGGCTGCCCTACTCCTTCCTGGGTCCCTGGGTGATAATTGGGCAAGAGCTGCAGCCAGGTGAAGTTACAGCTGATTAGCATTTAGGTTGCTGTTCTTCCTAAGCTCAGCAGGCTGGTGTTTCTGAATTCAATTTCATTACTGGTGTGAATAGGAGTTGCAGGTTTGTTTTCTCCACACTGGATTGTTCCAAGTTATACATATGCATTACTGGCTTGAGCTTAGGCTTCAATGCACAAAGATTTGTGTGCACATAGTAACATGCCTCAGAAACTAACAGACTGAATAATTACTAGATATAGAGCTCCTTGGAGAAAGAAAAAGGTCATTCTGCATAAGAAGTGTCCTTTCATTTCCAAAATGAAGCTGCTGAAATAATGCTCAAAGCAAGGTTTAGCTGGAGAGCTTTCAGCAGTTTTATTAATAAGAATTACTTCCAGCCACTCTGTGTATGAAGCACTGTCACTCCAGGCAGACTCACATCTCCTGTCAGGTATAAAGAAACACAACCATCAGCTCTTCTGCTTTTTGAGTGACTGTTAAGATGAGGTATGAAGGAGACCAGGCATCACATCCCATTCTGAAGTAGCTGGGCTTTTGTGAGAAGCTAATTTTATTCATGAGCAAAAGTGATTTGCTAAATACAGCCTATAAAACCAGAATTTAAGGTAGATGTTTTTATAATCAGAGAAATAAAATATTAACCTTTCCACATCATATAAATCCATGCATTCTTTTAATGAGGGTATTTCTTTAATCAGTGCTTGTTCATTAATTGTAAGTTAACGTCTAAAATCTTGGCACAAACCTTTGGCACGTTTGCTGAGACAAAATATCATTATTAACAATTAGAGCAGAGTTATTCTAAAATATTTTGCTGCACTTCAACAATTATCTGGGTAATCACTGACAGGAGTGTGCAGGCAATGATGCCAAAGCAGAGCTGATTTCCTTATTGCTTTCTAGTCTCAGTCTCAAATTAAAAATCACAATGAGCCAGTGGAATTAATGTAGGCATCACATAGTGTTACCTCATCTAAGCTTATGCAAAGCCTATTTTCACATTCACCAGTCCTGTGTTCGATCAAATTTCTGTGCACACACATGCACATGCTCACAGAGCTCCCCCTACTCTGCCAACCTCATATCATAGGAACCTTATCTTAGTGGAATTCTGCACTTCTGAAAGCACAGCTCAGTCCCAGCACAGCTCAGTGCTGGTGATGCTGCCCACCTGAGGAGCACAGCCACTGAGAACATCTCCATCTGACAACACAGACTGCTCACTGCAAACCCAGGTCTATAAAAAGATCCTGCTATCACAGCCCTCCTAAAGCAGGTGTTGGAATCCAAGAAGCCCTACGTGATTGAAGAGTAATGAAGCAATTGTAGACAAATAAGTGGTGGTCCTGGAGAGTCATCCAAATTACAAGCAGAACTGAAGAGTGGTGGCTCACCAGTTTAGCAAGCAGGAGAGGATTTTGTTTTAATTTGCAGGCCTGCAGTTTACAACCCTTTTACACCCTCCTGAGTGGTTTGTCTGCTGCTCCAAGGAAACTATTTGTTCTGTTGGAAGACTAATTTTGTCTTTGGAGCTTTTCTTTAAATTTTCATTGCTGTATAAATAGAATCTAAGCTAAAAAGAAACATTTTAAAAAGTTTATCAAGGACTTGTTTTCATACTTACATAGATTTTGTGTGTGTGTGTGTGCATGCATAACACACAAATGTGCAAGTCTGTTTAAATTGAATCAATATAGGAAAGAAACCCAAACAAAAAACCAAGCACTGAAGTGCACTCTCTTGTCAACACTTTCCTTTTATTTGGAGAAAACAAAACAAAACAAAACAAAACAAAACAACAACAACAACAAAAAACCTAAAAAACAAACAAACAAAAAAAACCCCCCAAAAACCCCAGTGAAATTAGTGAAGTATTCCTCTGAGAAAGTTCTGAGAAAATTCCTGACATAAAGCCAAAATAATTATTTTTTAAGAGGTCCTAAAAGATAGAATAGTCAGGTGTGAGATAGCATCTAACTTTAAATGTCAGATTTTATATTCAGGAGAGTGTTAGACAATATGAAGATTAGGACAGAGCAAGCTGATACCACTGCAGCTCTTGGTGAGTGCTTAAGACTCAAGATTTACGTGTCCACATTGACACTAGTCAATGATACGGTGACCAGAGACATGTTCTAGAGAAGACTCTAATGTAAAACACATTAGTTTTGGAAGGTAACCAACACCTGTTGTCCTTCTTGAGGAGCTTGGTTCTTTCCTTAGGCAGTTTTCAGTAGAAATGAGCAGCTGATCAGTTTTGGGAGCTCTGCCAGGCCAGGGAAACTTCTGTAAATAACTGAGTATCTGTAGCTCAATTATCTACTTCACCCAGTTCACACAAACATTTGTGCCCTCAGTGAGAAACAGCTACCAGCAGATCCACCTTCTGCTCCATTAAATCTAAGCTCCTGTAAAGCTCATTTCTCATTCATTTCCAGCACTGATTGATTTCTTCCTGATGTGCATTCCAGAAGAATCCATTAAACTATAAGGCTAGAAGTAAAATTAATCATGCATCTACTGGATAGTAATGTCAAGTGAATGTCATTAATTGGAGCATAAAAGCATCTTTATCATAATTTCAACTGTGACTGAAGTCCTCTGAGTGGACACCGGTGATTGAGAGGAGATTTTACTTCTCTAGGTTACTGGATTTCCACTGCATCATTTGATATAGACACAAATTTTACATTAAATGAAAACCACTTCTGATTATATTGACTTCCTTACAAAAGTCCTACTGATCACACACCTTTGCTCAATCACTTATGATTTCAGAATAATGAAGGTTATTTTTAGAGTTACAGAAGAGGCCAGTATCCTGGCATTTTTACAGTGCCTTTTTGGGCCAGAGCCACAGAACCTGTTAGTCCTTCATCTTCTAACAACACCCAGAGTACTATGATGGCCTCACTTTAACTTGTGTGGTGACTTGCCTTTCTGCTAGGAATTGGAGATTGCTACAATTAAAACTAAACATATCATTTCTGATTAATAATACACAGGTGAGCCATACATTTTAACTCTATATGTACATGACACAGAAAAACAACCATATGTGTTTTGTTAAACTGTTAGCTTGGACAACACCTTACAGGAATGAGCACAGCACTGAGTATGTATTTTATGAAAACCAAAATTCATTTAAAATATGGATACAGGGGAAAAGCAAAAACCTTTTCTGCCCTTGATTGAGCTTGAAGTTATAATACATAGGGGTTTTTTTCCCAGGTCTTTTTTGAAGCAGTAGATAACATTTATTCAAACTGTTATCTTGGTTTAGGTTCCAGTCAAAATTATATGGAGATTGGATCAACTGAAGAGTTTTAGGATTGCTAAACTTTATAGTTATCTTAAAGCTATAGACCTAATTTCATGTTAGATAAATGGAAATTAATGCATCCCCTAAGGCACATTGCTAAAATGAGTCAAACAAAATGCTCTTTAAAATTGTCTGATGCTCTTGGTTGACTAGGGAACATCAAGAATCAGCATGAAACAATGTCTTAAATTTAGATACTTTTGGGTTATTTGATTCCTCTACTCCCATTAGAGTCACTGGAGCCTGAAGAGCAATTCAGCTCACCATAAAGTAGGTACATAGTGGCTAGTCATCTGAATCGTTCATTGATTGCTCTTACTAGATCTTCATTAATGGTAGTGGGAGCTTAGACACATTATCACAGAATCACAGAATGTGCTGAGTTCAAAGGACCCACAAGGATCATTAAGTCCAACTCCTGGCCCGGCTCAGCGCCATTTCCAAGAATTACACTATGTGCCTGAGGGAATTGTTCAGAAGCTTCTTGAACTCTGTCAGGTTTGGTGTTGTGACCACTTCTCTGGGGAGCCCATTCCAATGCCCAATCACCCTCTGGTTGAAGAATCTTTTTCTAATAGCCAACCTAAACCTCCCCTGAAAAAACTTCAGAAGAGAAGGACAATCCCCTCCCTGGCCTGGCTGGCCATGCTGTCCCTGATGTCCTGAGGACAGGGTTGGCCCTCCTGGCTGCCCGGGCACTGCTGGCTCATGTTCAGATTGCCACTGACCAGGATGCCCAGGTTACTTTCCATGGCACTGCTTTCCATCTTCTCATTCCCCAGTCTGTCTGTCCATCCAGGATTGCCCCCTGCCAGGTGCAGAATCCAGCACTTTCCTTTGTGGAGCTTCATATGGTTGATGTTTGNCCTGGGCACTGCTGGCTCACGTTCAGATTGCCACTGACCAGGATGCCCAGGTTGCTTTCCATGGCACTGCTTTCCAGCTTCTCATTCCCCAGTCTGTCTGTCCATCCAGGGTTGCCCCCTGCCAGGTGCAGAATCCAGCACTTTCCTTCATATGGTTGATGTTTGCCCAGCCCTCTAACTCATCAAGGTATTTCTGCAGGACTTCAAGGGAGGCAACAGTTTCTCCCAATTTTCTATCATCTGCAAACTTGCTCAGTATCCCTTCCAGTCTTTCATCCAGGTAATTTATGAAGATGTTGAAGAGCACAGGGCTGAGGATAGAGCCCTCTGGTCGACTTGTGAGCCAGTTGCTCACCCATCCCATGATGTCTTTATCATCTGTGTGCTGGACATTTTGTCCAGGAGGATCCTGTGAGAGATGGTATTGAAAGTTTTACTGGAATACAAAAAGATTATATTAACTGGCTTCCCTTGATTAGCTTGGTGGATTACCTTGTCATTAAAGGAAATAAAATTTGACAAATAGTATTTTCCTCTCCTGAAGCCATGGTGGTGGTCAATGTTTGTTACCTTTCAGGTGTTTTTTAATACCTCCCAGAATAATTCCATAGCTTTCACAGGCACTGAAGTGAAAGTGACAGGCCTTCTTGCCCTTCTTGAAAAGGACAATTTTGGTCATCTTCCAATCAGCTGGGACTTCCCCAGATTCTCAAGATTACTCAAAAATCATCAAGAGATGATTTGTCATAACATCAGTTAGGTCTTTGAGGATTCTTACAGGGCCTGGTTAATCTAATCAGGCCCTACAGATTTGTAGGGATCCACCTGAAGCAGTAGCTCCTGCACAATTTCAGGGTCTGCTGGGATTAAATCATTCTTGCAGTCAGGGTGCATTTCAGGCATGGTAAATTGTAGCCAACACCTTGTGAAGCAGATTGAGGGATCCCAATAGTATTTGTTTCCTTAAGATTTGATGCACAATCCATTGCTCTTCAATGGTCAGTCTGGTTTTGTCCCTTTCTCCCTTTCCAAGCTAGTTTACAGCTCTATCAACAACCCCCCTCTAGCTCCTCTGAGCATCCTGTCAGGTTTGAGTAGACCAGAAAGAAGTGATGTGTTGAGCTTATTCAAATTTTGGAGACAGCAAAAAGACAGTTATGTGCTTGGCAGCAGAGCTGTGGCTGCCCCATCCCTGGAAGTGTTCAAGGCCAGGTTGGATGGGGCTTGGAGCATGCAGGTCTGGTGAAATGTGTCCCTGCCCATGGCAGAGGGGGTTTGAAGCAAGTGATCTTTAAGGCCCTTTCTAACCCAAACCATTCTGTGACTGTGTGAATTACCTCAATGATAACTGATTTCCAAATTCACTTTTAAATATGGACAAGTTTTCATGGCTTTTATTGCATTAGCAACATCAGATGAATGGCTTTGTGGAACCAACTGCTTTAGAGCACCACGTTATAAACGAATTTCATTACTACTTGGCAAGAAGTAGTATCTGGAAGTCTCCTTGCACCAAGGCTTACAGAAAGGGCTGAAGGCCAGCATTGTAATTTCACTAAATACAATCATTTTACCACATCATTGCACTAAATAGGCAGCTCCAAAGAGCAACCAAAAAGAATGAAAATTTTCCATGAGATGGGGACTTTATTTCTGTTCCTAAAAGAAAGTATGTTATAAATTCACACTTACCCCAACACAGAGAAAGCTCAAATGGACCCTGTGGTTAATTCTATTTACTTTGCCAACCCATCAGGACTTTATATGAAGCACATTGGGAACTTTGGGAGAATGCTTGTGTAAATGAGGTATGTTAAAGCTGAAATCCAGAAAAACAAATTTTAAAGATCTAGAGTAACCTGTGCGAGAAAGCCTATCAGTGGTTTTTCTCAAAAAAAAAAAA
>VWZN01015153.1:852648-913441 GCA_013396955.1 Regulus satrapa | reverse complement strand
AAAAAAAAAAAAAAAAAAAGTTAATTTAAAAGGTGAAGATTCTGGAGAAAAACAGGAGTTTTCCCATTTTTTTCTAGCTATTCTGTGTAACCTGTCTTCTACAAGGCATGGATGTTGCACAAGCCTGCTTCAGTTTATGTAAAATTATCGCCTGATGAAGATAAAAAGAATGCAAACCACCTGCTACCAACTTGCCCAACAAACTTTTGTTATCAAGTATGTAGTCCTCAATTTGCTGTTATAATGGCTGTGGCTGGGATGGACTTAACTTTTTTTGTTACAGCCCATATGGTGATTGCTTTGGATTTGTGACCATAATACACTTGCATGTTGACACACCATTGTTTTGGCTATTGATGAACAATTCCTGCACAGGGTCAAAGTCTTCTCTCTTTCCCTTTTTGTCCCACACCTGTGAGTAGATCAGGAATAGGCTAGAAGCTGAGAGGAAACACAACCAGGAGAGTTGACCCAAACCAGCTGAAGAGATACTCCAAGCCATATGCTGTGCTCAGCAATAAAAATGTGTTTTGTCCTGCAAGGAAGCCATTTCTTGGTACATGGATCTACTTGTAGGAAGTGATGAATAAGTACTTGTGCATAATTTATTTTCCCTTCCTCCTTTATTTATTGCAATTTCATTATCCTGACACATTTTCTCACTTTTGCTTTTCCTGTTTGCTCCCCATCCCACCTGGAAGGGGAGTGAGCAGGCAGCTTTGGGTTCTTAGCTGCTCTCTGGGGTCAGCCTACCACAATACTTTTCTTTCAAAGCATCTCAATACACTAAGTCTGAAAAAGTCCCATCAGCATAGCCAAAGAGGACTCACTATAGTTTAATCCTTCATTATTCTTCATCTTTTACTTCCCAGAACCTGCACTTCCTTCTTTTTGACATGCTGCTCTTTATTAGGTTTTTGAAGGAATAATTTCCTTGAGGTAACAGGGCAGCAGAATATGTGGAAGGGTTAAGCCCAACTCACAGTGGAGCTGAAAATGGGAAGTTCAGTTAAGGGAATGAACATGTTAAATAATAAAAAGGCTTCCAAGAACTTAAACTAAGCCTTGATTAAGCATCCAAATGGAGAATATACTCCTCTTAGGTTATTATAAAAAAAAAAAAAATTCAAACTGTTTTCTTCTTGCTGCAGGAGAGTTTGACAATAATTTTTCACTGGCAAATCATGCAAAACCATCATCTTATTCCCCTTAGGACACTTAGCTGCAAACAGGCATTCAAATAATTCCCAGTACACATCCAAGATTAATAAAATAAGTATGTTCCTACACTGCAGGTTTTTAGAAGGCACATCTGTACATAGGTAATTTCAAGTTCACAGAAGCATGGCTTTACTCATAACCAGAACATCACAACAGTCTGTTTAGAATTCTGCAAGAAAAATGAATACATTTAGAGAAGTGCTGGTTTGACACAGGAGACATACAAGAGTTTGAAATTTGGCTGCATTCAGACTACTGACCTTGTCTGAAGTCAAGTACAAAATCAATTGCTAAGCAAGTCAAAATTTCCTATCTGAAAGGTTTTTCCACTAATATTTTCACAAACTTCTGCTTTCTACAGTTTAAATGTAAGTAGTTATGACAGCAAACTGTACTGCTTAACTTCCAATAACCTTAAAAGATAAGAGATATTTCATTCTTCTTCCTCAAAAATGTAAGCTTTCCTGGTACTCCACATGCAACAGCATTACAGAAAGCCTAGGAATTGTTTTCCATTTTATATTCTGAACAATATTTCTGGTCTCAAAACTTTCAGTGTGACTGTTTCATAGAAATTCAGTAGATATGAAAAAGAATACCAAGTTAAGAATTAAACTTCAGTTTTGCAATTACCTAGAAAATTTCTGGATAGTCTCCAAAAGTCAACCCTACTTCCCTGTTGTATATTGTTCAAGATTGTCAGAGAAATGCAAGAAAAATAGAGATGACCAGGAAGGATGTAAAGACTCTGCACTGCATGTTCTGATCAAATCTCAAACACTTTTTCCTCCTTCCTGCAATCAGATTTCACTGATGGGCTGAATTCTGTTAGTTACTAAGCAGCTACCACTCCTGATCCCACTCGCAAGTCAACAACACTGCAGCTCTTCTCAAAAAGGAGAGGTAGGCTCATTTCTTAGCTCATTTTATGTAACATCCACAGGATTTGAGAGTCTTGGGAAACTCAGTCTCATAAAAAAACCCTCTTGATTGCTCAGTGTGAGAAATAGAAAGGAATTTACCACACATGGCACTGCTGTAAGAGCAGTGAAGGAATGAGTAACATGCTGGAGCATCTCGGCCTCCAGTATTAAATGGCTTCATTTCTCACATCAGACATGGTTTTTGCTGTCCTGATTCAGTGGGGCTCAAGGTGATCTATTCTACCCAAACAAAGATAGAGTTTGGGTGACGGGATGGCTGGGGTGCTGGGTAGGTGGGCTGCCAGAACAGGGAGTCATCCAGGACTCTATGGATAATTCAAAGCACAGACTTGATCCTAATAATTGCCCTTCCTCAGAGCTACCCAGGATGCCAGTGACAAGGGATGCTTAGATGGATCTCTCAGCTCTTATTCATACAAACAAACCTTTAGTTTACCTAATTGATGTAGCTAAGAAAAATAAATTGAAATAATTATTCAAACTAACAATAAATTTCTGGAAAAAGGTCTTTCATAGACGGTGGGTTAGGGCAAGAAGGTTGTAGGTGTAAGCCCACCCTTTGCCATTCTCAGCTATCAAAGTGACTACTTGAACCACTGACTTCATCTAACTGCACAACCAAGGGCACTGACACACAGAACTGGGAAATCTGGGACACTTTATCTATTACCATTTCCTTTGTGGGATGAAGGAATGGGCAAACAGGATGGACATGGGAATGAATTCCTGGAGCATCATAGTGGCTGTATTCATCTTCTGCCAGCCTCAGGAGATTTTGCAGATCAAAAACTTGTACTGAGAGGCACCTCATAAATCTATCTTATTTCACAGATTCAGGTCAAGAGAGCATTACTTTGCCCTGTTTCTAGTGATTAGTGATTATTGTTATAAGCACCAATCCTTCCCACAGGTCTCAACTTTATCTTCATTAGTTTATGCCTGTGAATGGATAAGAGATGTGATCTATTACTTTCTCCACATTTTTTTGAGTTGGTCATAATCTACTAAGTGACACATTTAAGACCTTCCCTGAATAAATACAGTTAAATGCTATGTTCTATATGATATAAATATTCTGTCCTGACACCAAAACATTAAGTTTATGCCACCATCTTCCATCAGCTTGTTCTTCCTCAAAGGGTAAAAGAGACATTTTCTCTGCATTGCTTCACATGCATTCTTAAAGCTTACCTTGCCAGTTTTATAGGCAACCATTCTTTATGAGTTTCTATTTTAACGCAATTAGCTGCCAAAACATTAAGTGTCTCACTGAAGAAGTTCACAATTGTAATTATTTAAGATATCAGACTCATTCAGACTGTTTCCCCCGAATGAATGATGTCACCTTCTCTGTTAAAGTCTTGATTATTTTCACTTTTTAAAAATAATGCAAAATGCACCTAGCTCAGATCAGGTTTCACAACAACATATATCAGAAATTGTTAATAAACTTACAGAAGGAAGACCACTGTAGGCCAGTTGTGAAAGATCGGGAATAGCTGAATAAAGTCATAGAGGAAAGAAACACTGCTGTGATATTAGGTCCTTTGTTTAATTCTTAATCTTCCAAGAACTGAGGAGAAATCTTTACATAAGAGTAGAAAAAACAGTGGATCTATTTAAACACTTGGCTTCTTTTGTAATGCGAATTGATCTAGGCAAATGATTTCTGCTGCTCATATCTCTGTTACAAAAATTAGAATAAACTAGATCTCAGCATCCAAATATGCACCTTCACATTGGATCAAAAAATGCTGTTCCTATTTTTTTCCATTGCTGTCCACCCCGGGGCAGTAATACACCTTGCCAGTGACAACTCATCATTGTCCTCTCTCTGGGAGGCAGGCCAGGGGGACATCTGTGCCAGAGGCTTTGAGCTTGATCTCCACACATCTCCTTACAGCTCCAGAAGTGAGCTCAACAGGAACATACTTCAGATAATGATAATGATGAATTAGGTACCATATAAATTAGCATTTTAATAAGCCAAGTCAAATTCTGTCCTGTTAAACAAGCCAAGTCAAATTCTGTTTCTGTTAAAAACAAAAAACAAACAAACAAAGAAACCTTGAAGACCCCCAAACCAGCCCTCAAAATTAAATGAAGCAACCAAAAAACCTACCCCAGAAAAAACCCCCACATTGATTCATTGTTAGCAGTATTTACACAGCTCTCAGTATTTAAGAGACTTAGTTTAAAAATAAACAGGCTTTCTTCAGGGCAGTTTTTTCCCCTCTAGTGCAATATTGAATACAGGTTTCATTTCAGGAAGAAATAAACCCATTGCACAGAGGTTATGAGAACAACTAGATTTTGTACACTCTAGAGCACTTAAGGTGAACACAGGGATGTAGTCGAGGTACACATATCAAGACACAGTAGGACAAAGTGAATGCGAAACACTCTATGCCCCTCTATGAAAGAAAGGACGTATCTAGGGCTATGTTAGGAAATATGAAGAGAACATGGAAAAATCAAAGCTTCTCAGCTCACTGAGGAGTTATGGGACCTGACAAGGCATATACTTGAGCTTTGGGCTCTGTGCTTCAAAGAGTTCATATCTAGACTGATAGAGCTGGAATAAAAGACAGCATCAATGCTGTAGTGCTTTCCTCAAGTGGGAAGCCCCATGCCTCTCCACAGCAGCTGGGTATCAATACCTCAAGGGCTCAACTGGGCTCCTGGTCTGAGGTTATCTTTAGATAAGAGAAGAGAAGAAGAAGAAGAAGAAAAAAAAAAGAGGAAAAGAAGATCTCAGGCACTGTGCTGAACTCCCTGCAGAGCCTCAGACAGGCAGGGGCTGGCAGGAGCAAGAGAAGGGGGAAATACCCCACAGGAAAAAGAGCAGAACTGCTCTCAGCCAGCTTTGCCATCAAAGGAAACTCACTACTGCTCTGTAACCCCAGGGACAGATATCAGCACTCACAGATGGGAATATCCTCTTCACTGTGCTCAGTGTTGAAAGCTTAATTTAATGGGCTCTAGCTACAGTGAGGGGGTTTTCAATAGCTAAAAGCTTTCTAGAGTGAGAAATTAGCAGGATGGGAGCAGGTTACACAAGGGGTTTGTACGGTCTGTGTTACTAGAGGTCAGGAAGAAACTGGACAAGGACGACGCCCCAGGCAGGCACATGGCATTATTCTGCCTTTGGACAGGAGGATAAAACAGTTCCTCCAATGTTTGACAGTCTTATTTCACATAATTTGGGCTCCCAGAGGTCCGGTACAGAGACTTTGGCCATGGTTACTTTGTAAAGAGGATATTCCCTTCTTTCCCTTCACTCACTAATGTATAGAGGCTTTAAGAAGTGAGAAGACACTTTAGTAGATAAATGACTCTTTAAATATAATTATATAATTGAGTCAGGGGCAATGAAGAGCAATTAGGGTTGCTCAGACCTGCAGTTCCCATATAGAAGAAGCACTTAAACATTTGCTAACTGTCTATGTGTGGGCCCAGAGTTGATACATTTTTCAAGAGAAAATTGTTCTTAATTACATGTCTTTTGACCACTCTATTTCCTGAACTTATCTCACTCATGTATATAGTGCCATTGAAATGGGTATCATTTCAGGAATTCAGTTGAAAATAATTGGAAATTGGCATGGTTTTACAGAAGACCACAAAGCATTAGGGACAGACTCAGCCTAGCCAGGGTGCCTTTTAACAGTCATGCAGACTTGTCTCATCCTATTTTTACTTTTCTTGCATCGTCATCTCTTCTCTTGTCCTGCCACATGGTAGGTGTAAGTAATTAATGTCTGCAAAATGCTTTAAAACCCGGCCTGAAAGAAATTACACAGGCATTCTGGTCATTTGGAACAGTTTCAGAAACGGTCACAACATACTCACTGATTTTATTTCCAGTGTGAATTTTCCATGAGTAATTTGCAGGGCTCATAACTACCAGAAGCAGATAATTTCTTGTATCCAGAGGCTGTATTAGCTCTTATTGTTTTCCCCTTCGCTAAAGGAAATATTTCTCAAAGGTGAAAAAAGTAAATAAAAGAGGTTGTAAGAGTTTTGAACCGTGTCCATTCCACTGCACTAAACCTTCATGAAGAGCCTCCATTCCCCATGATCCTCTTGGCAAAATGTGGGTCCAACACTAACACTCCCTCCCTGCACGAGGGGCATTTGAAAGGTACCAATTAGACATGAAAGAGTTGGTATATTTAATTTCAGGAATGCTACCTTTGAAAAACTGACCTATTTAGTTAATCACTGAAGTGTCTTTATCAAATGCAATGTCAGAACCAAAGAACATGAGTGATTTCCATTTTTAACTAACAGCTCTTGAGTACATGGCAGCATAGGAGAGATAATCCTGGTAGAGCAGCAGGTCCTGCAGAAATTCTGCACATTTTGTCCAAGCTAGAAGGGGCTTCTAGCTGAGCATTATGGAAGAACACAGAAAAAAAAATATTAAAAAGCCCAAAACACCTCTACCAACAGCACTATGTCATTCAACCAAAGCTGCTGACCTTTTGAGCACACTGCAAAAGTATTGTAGGGAAGAGGATGCCCTCGAGTGATGGAGTAGCACAGCTGCTGGGCTGAATCCCATTTTAAACACTGCAGGGAGCAGCTCATCCCCATTACCATGTGTTAGCATGCCTGCATTTAAACAGACACTATTTTCAGAAGAGTTCAAGCCACACAAAGTTGTGTGTCTCAATAAAGTACAACAGCTACTGTTGAAAGCACTCTTTCTCTGCTCTCAGTTATGCTCATCTGCATTGGGGTTGCTGTGAATTTCTTGAGGAAGCACCCTAGAGAGTAGCTTTCAGTGAAACAGGTCAAAGATCATAACTTTGCTCCACTCAGTAACCTTTTATGGTTTTGCTGTATCAGCATTAATTATCTTCTTTCTTTCTTCTTCAAAACCACCTATCCATCTTTCAGGTTGATGGAAGATATTTCCCCATTAAGAGCACATTATTGCTAGGAACAGCATGTCCACCATGCAGAAAGTGCTATCACTCCTCAATATAACCATGTTCTGCTGCTGTATGCTTAGGAGAAAAGTACCTCTGGGCTTTTAGATAATCTTCTTCGTCTGCTCTACACATTCTCCTTCAGCCTACATCTGCCTCACTAACCAGCCCTGCACCAGGGTGATTCTCAGACACAACTGTTGCTGCCATTTTGTTTTCCTCAAACAGAGCTGTCTCTCTTAAATGGTTCCCTAGAAAGCATTTTGTCTTTTCTGTGATGCCCAGCTGGACAACCAGAAGTAGAAACCACCACAACAGATATTAATGTGTTTTAATATAAAATTTTCCATGGGGAAGGTGAACACTTACGTCATGCATCCCACTTAGCACCAGGAGCAAATCTGAATGACAACTTTCACAAGCTCATAGTCCAAGTCTTCTTTCCATTTGGCACATGGATTTTTTTTTTTTTTTTTTTTTTTTTTTTTTTTTTTTTTTTTTTTTTTAATTCTGGAGACCACGAATGAAAAAGTTTTGGGAGAAAGTTAGCTGGTGTGGCTAAATCAATGGCAATGATAACAAACAATGGCATTGACCAATAGTCTTACAAGTAAGCAGAATCAGAAACTAAGAGTCAGGACAGGGAGTAGAACACAGTTTAAATAAAAAGCACAGATCAACACTTAGTCCTTAGTTATAGTCCTTCATGTCTCAGATATCACTCCTAGGCAAATTCCATCATGAATCCTATGAGATTCAGAGACCATGCAGGGACTTGGATTTTCTCCTGCAGAAATTTCATTAATAAAAGTGATAAAGCATTTTTCCCTGTTTGAATCTCACATACTTGAAAGCAGAGAGCAGCACAACAGTTGCCTGTTCTAATACTGTGATATGTCTCCAAGCCAGGCTTCAAAGATTGCTCTGACTTTAGACAGGGATTGCAAGAGGGAAACTCTCCTGTTATCTTGTTATACCATTTCTTCAAGAAGAAATATCACAAAAAGTTTCCATTGAGGCATTTTCCCTTTCTTACGGGGGGTATGGTGAGAGGAAAAGTTTGACGAATTATGTACTCCATGTACTCCGTGCTGCTCTCAGAAACAGTTCTTTCAGAAGTCAGCTTGCACAACAGAGAGGGCATGATTTAAGAATAAAGCTTTTTTCAGAGCAGCAAATTTTTATTGTATCTTTTGGAGTGAATGGGATAAGAGACAAAAGCACCTGATTTTTCCAAAGGAAACACTCTCCACAAACTATCTGTAAGAAGCTTCTCTCTAGGCATAAAGGTATCACCACAGCTCTAAAAAGCAATGATACCTGGATTTTATCTCAGCCATTTATCTCATAAATGGTTTAAATGTTGCAATAGCAACAGCCATTAAATCTCCAAAAGGCCTATAAACCAGCTCCCAGTCTGGGTCTAGACTGCCTAGTTCTTTTTGAATTTACATGGTTACATTAATTGTACAGTTAGAAACACTCTCACTGGTAAATCAGCCAAGAGCAATCTTTGCACAATTTATTTAAGGTTAATCAAATCAAATCGCTTTTTCTTATTTTGAAGAACTTATACATAACCGTTGAATAGAGCTGTTTTCTTGAGAATTCCTCAAGAAACACTTTGACATTATTTAGAGGAATGTACTCTACACTGCTTAAGCCAACAACTCATAGCAGCAGTGGATTTTGCTTGGTTAGCTCAACTAGAAGATAAGGAAAAAAGTGGATGTCTTCAGCATTTTAATCCATCAGCTATTTGAATCTCCAGCTTCTGAAAACCCTCGAGGTGGTGCAAGGTAGGACACTAGTGTAAAACCAGCGCTGTCTGTATCATGCGGGAAAGTCAGCATTTTACAGCCACACAAAGATACAGCAACAGGAAAAGAGGAAATGGCCTCCAACAGCTAGAGGAGATTCAGATTGGATAAAATAAAAAATGTCTTCACCAAAAGAGTTTTCAAGCTGCCCAGGCTGCCCAGGGAAGTGAAGTGGTAGAGTCACCATCCCAGTGATGCCTTAAGTTTTAGCTTCTATATTTTTCAGACTCTGTTATTTTAGTGTGGTTCTGGGTTTCATACTGGGTGGTGGTGAACTCTCTTCACAGAGTGGGTAGACAAAACAATTCCTTCTTTAGCTTGGGACCAAGGAGACTGATGGAGATTTCAGGCCCAAGAAGTATAAACAACAGTGAAGTGAACTGAAAACAAGGATGATGTAGCTTCATAACATGAAGCTTTAATTGGACATTTAGCTCTAATACATGATAATTTGCCAAAACTTAAAAAAAATGTGAGACCTCAAGACCGCTCATCCATTTTGTGGCCCATTGGGTTCATCTTGAGTGTAGCCTTGCTTGGGCTCTTGCACTACCCAAGGTGTATCCACTGAGGCTTTTTCATAAATACCCATTTTATCCTTTTACTCTGTCTGGTCTCTGTTTCAGGTCAGCCTTCCAAGGCAACACCTGGAAGTATTTAAAAGGTGTGTAAATGCAGCACTCAGGGACATGGTTCAATGGCGAACCTGCCAGTATTGGATAAATGGTTGGATTTGATGATCTGAAAGCTCTGTTCCAACCTAACCAGAGTTTATGATTCTATGATTCTTTGTGTTACTACTGCAGGACACTGACCCACAAACAGCTAAGTACTTCACATGCTATGAGACTTTATCTTGCAACAGCCAAAGAGAGGCCATATTGCTGTTGACATCCTCTGACACATTCCCGAGCCCTTAGCACCCAAAGGAGCTTCCTACACAGTGTGGAATGGTGGGGCCTTGCAGGCTGCCACCAGCTCAGCCCCCACTTCCCTCTGGCCCTCACAGAATAAGAGCTCCAACCCCACACTCCCTGCTGGCCAATGTCACAGGCAGGCTTGGGCTGAGGGGTGTTTCACATGCTGCAGATGACCCACCACACATCACAGCTGCTTCACTCAAACTCCAGCACAGGAGCAGCTGGGGATGGCACCTGTTTATCAGCAAGGAGCAAAAACAGGGATGAGAAGCACTTGGGATTCAGATTTCTTAGGCAGGAAATGTCAGATATGCCAATCTCTTTGAATAATGGATAGGCTAGAGAAGGGACAGCAGCTTTGAGCCTCTCCTGTCACAGGTGACAGTATCACAAAGCCAGTTGCTCAGACCAAGCCTGGTTTTACACACTCAGCCCAGTCTGCTAGAAGGTATTATGCAGTAAGCATACAGAGAAGCAATTTGGGGGGAAGGACCAGGATTTAGGATTCTCTAAGTACCAAGAGAGAGATTACATTAGCCTCTTATTTCTTTAACATGAACATGAGTCTTGCTTCACCTCCTTGGCAGTTTCAGAGGAGCTGGAGGGAATCCTATCTCAGCCTCTATCTCAGTTGTTGGCTTCTACACTTTATGAAAGAGTAAAATAAGAGAGGAAGATTCAAGGTTACAACATCCAGAGAGGAATTTACTCTAATATATATAAATTTTTTTTTAAATTTTTTTTTTTTTAACACACAGTTACTTAGAGAATTTGTCAGCGATATTCAGTAAGCCAATTCCAAATTCTCTCTAACCTTAATGGCAGAGGAGTACAGCAATGCCCATCACCTGCCTGAGCTGTTCCTGGCCCCTCCACAGACAGCAGCTCTAAACAGGAGGCAGTGAGGAGCACCTGCCTCTCCTTCCACCCTGTCTTCCAGGGGAAGGCTGCTTCCTGCAGATGCCCCAGCACAGCTCCCCATCTTCAGCAATACCAAGTGGGTATGAGGAACTATATTGCTTGTAAATAAATGGATGAGCACTAAAATTAAGATCCTGTAGTTTCAGTTTCACGTGTATGTTTTTTGCACCACTCAGAAGGAAACTTGGAGTAACCCAAGACAGCCTGATAGAGTAAAATAACCAGTTTGTTGACTGTCCTCTCTGAGGGATCTTCTGTGAGAAATTTCTAAGTCACAAGAGGAAATCTGGTATTTTTCCCCTCCTGGAAAATGGCATTTTTAAATGCATGCATTTAGATAGTAGAACTGCGTTAGTCTCAGGATCCATGAGCAGACAGCAGTAGAAGAAAAGAGCAAGAGAACAGCAGAGAATAGCCATCCATGGGAGACACCCTGTGGTTCTCCCCTAGCAAAGATCAGAGGTCTTTCTCTGCACTGCTGGCTGGAGCCCTTCCAGCTCAGTACTCCAAAGCAGTTGTCAGCATTTTATATTTTGTTATAGCTCAGGATACAAAACTTGTTAAAACAGTGCCCCACCCACTTCTGGAGCTCTGCAAAAACACCCGTGTAAGAGCTAAATACATTATAACATAAAGCAAACACAGAATTAAATATAAATACAGGGTGAGGATAACTCTTCTCACAGTAACTCACAGTGCCCTTCACTCCTGTGCATATCTGGTAGCAAGATAATTGAAAAATAAGCTTTGCTGTAAGCTGGTTAATTAGTCAAATCTGTAAGGGTTGCGTGTCTGCATGTCTATATTGCTCAGATTTTTTTCCAGAAGTCCAAAATACAATTTGTCGACTTTCATATGACAGAATTTGATTTCTTTGATTTATGAAAGGAAGCCTCAAGCAGCGAGAGGTAGATGCAGCTTGCCTTTCTGCTCTAGAAGAATTCAGAGGGAAGCATAGGACTCTTGGTAAGGAAAGCATAGAAGCATTCAGGAAAATATTTATGTACTTGAAAATTATCTGTTTTGTGAGCCATTCTGGATATCAAAATAAACATACATATAATGTACCCTGTGCAGTTATATATAAATGAATAAGTAAGGAAGTTTCTGTAAGAGTAAACATGTGGGTTTTATGAACTTGTCTATGAAATTACCTGAATATTCAAAACCACCCCCCCCCAAAAAAAAAACCCCAAAACCAACAAACTAAAAAACCAACCCATTACATGCAATATTTTCAATGCACATGAAATATTTTATTACAAGAGGGTTATATTTGGTTATATAACAAAGTTTCTGTCATATTCACCACTGTTACCTAAAGATTTTCCCAGAGTGCTCTAATCAACATTGCAAATTGTTGTCTCTGAGGCGGAAAAGACAGCTAAAAAATGAAACTTTCCATTACAGTTGAAAGCAACAATGCCTATGATGTACCTCTGGCCCTTAGGGAATTTCTTCAAGGGCTTCAGAGCGATTTCTTTTGTGGATTCTGCTCAGACAAGCTTTCTCCTTATCATAAAAATGCCTGTACCAGAAGAGAAAGACAGGCAAAGCCATCTGCATGCCTGCAGGAGACTGTGAGAAGCTTTCTGCATATCCTTAGCCTCGAGCCATAAAGCGCTTTAGCACTAAGGGCTGGAAACATGAGCTTGCCTCAGCCTTCTGTAAGAAGCTAATTCAGATGAGAGAGGAAAGGTTTGGTGGTGTCCTGGCAGCTGCATAGCTGAGGAAATGTATTCTGCACTGCTTAGAAGTGCCAAAGTGCTGCACACTTCTTGCCTCATTCTGGTTTTGCTGCTATCCCGCTAAGATTTATTATCCATGAGGCAATGCCTTATCTTACTCCCAAGGGTAGGCTGGAGTCTGTCATCCACCCAGAAGTGAAAGAAAGAGTTAATCCTAAGCAGGGATACTCAAAACAGTGGGAAATATAATAATCATCATCTGCAAGTAGCTTCAGGAGACCTGGCACTATGCAACGGCCAGTTACAGCGTGCTCAGCTTTAATGTGAAGAAATATATCTGGGGTGACCCACCTAAATGGGGTGGTCCAGAAATTGACTGGGAAAGACCTATGGAGACTAATTTTTTGTGGCTATTCTCCTGTTTCAGCAGCCTTGACAGTGCTAGTGCTGAAATGAAGCAGGATGGAAGTTCCTGCATTTGATACCTCATAAATGCAATGCTGCCTTTCCTTGTCTTGGCTGACTCTGTAGGGTGTTAAGTACCCTGTGAGGAGGCTTAGGGGGGGTTTGTGGTGTAATTCAAATATATCCAGGTAAGGCAAGTACACTAATGCTCTATTTCTATGTTATGCTATATTATATGTTATACCATATCATTGTTATACCTTGAAAGAATCTCAGAGCAGTCACTTGTTCCAGATGAGACGGACACCCTCCATGGCATCCGTGATGGCTCTGCAGTGATGTCTCAGACTGACAGCAATGACATGGTTTGAGTCAGAATACAGAAGTCTGCCTTGGGTGTGTGGTTCCAACATCTGCAGAACTTTCCGTTCACTAAGCAGCACCTGCCAGCTCCACAGCTAACCAGGGAGCAGCCAACAGATACTCCTGACACTGGTGTGATGTGCTCAAACAAATGCAGTTCAGAGTACTTTAACACAGTCTCAAGCCATGTAATAGTTGTACATGAGCCTAACTACCTAGGGGGCTGTGTAGTGAACTTTATTCCTTTTAGAGAGAAATTAAAAGTACTGGCCATGTCTACATCAGAGTTAGGAAGACCCCAAAGGTCCAGAAGCTGAAGTAGTGTTTGTGCAAATGGGCTGAACCAAGGGACTGAGCTGGCCCCGCTGCACTATGGAGGTTACCAGCACAACCCAGCACTTGCTCAGCGCTGTGTGTTACTCTGAGAGCAACGTGAGTTTTCCATTTCTCTTCACTACTGACTATCTCCAGGATTTCTCAAAAGCTGTGAGCATTGTCCCTTCCAGTGACATGCAGGTGCACAGCAGGGAGCTCTGCACAGTCACAGCAAGAGTCACATGGAATGCTTGGCACTGTAACTGGAGTTGGTAAGTGCAAACATCCACTTATGCTGAGTCTAGCTGGGAACTACAGCTTTAAAGTGTTGCAGCTTCAAACATATGGACGGACAGGTCATGGAAAATCTTTAAAAGTTTTTTTTTCTTGCGTGTATTTCCTTTAAAGATCTTATGGTTAGTGTGCCAGTGTTAAATCAGTAATAAAAACAACAAAGTGCATAAAATTGTCAAGATAGAAAATCACAGTATTTTCATACAACTGTAATAGCAGATAATCTGACCTGATTTAGAAGCTGACCCAGCTCTGAGTCCAAATATCTCTGTCTAAGGTTTCTTTAGGAAAAATGGTAAATTATTTAAAGGGTCTTCTATAACTGCATAGCCACAACTACATCAAATTATATAAGACATATACCATAGCAAACAGCTCTAAAAAAGTGACACAAAAATATTATGATAGTGCCCAATGGAAATTTGGTCAAACAATCAGTTTTCAGTTTATTTCAGGACACGGATATTTTCCTAGGTTTCCCTCAAAGACATGATATATTTACAAGATCATTGCATGGAAGAGGACTACTAATCCCAGCTTTGGCAGTGAGAACTCCATCCCATACTTCAGCTCATTAATAAGGACAGTGGATGTTCTCCCACCATCAGTCCTTGAGGAATTCTTCAGGTAGATTTTATCCTACTGATCACAACATCAGAAGTTCCAGATAATTTTCCACCAACCTTAACATTCATTAAGCCAGCCCTTATGCAAAGTATTATGATGAAAGGACACCGTGGGTCTGTGTCAAAGGCTCTGCTAAACATGTGCTGCTGTTCTTCAGCTGTTGAAACATCCATCCTCTGCCAGAAGCTGATCAGGTTGGTTGGAGATGGCTTTGAGACTTCCATCCTTGCTCCTCCCCAAAGCCTACTCACCTTTCATTGCTTGGGAATAGTTTCCAGGAGGATCTGCTCTATAATCTTCCTGTAGGAGTTAAAAGCAGCTGTGCCTATACTAAAGCCTTACTGAAGGAATTTGGAGTAACTGTAGGGATGGCAAAAAAATAAATTAAGTTCTCATTTTTCTATACACAAAGATTAAAAACCTATCAGCCTTACCCATCACTGTCTACTTCTAAGACTGGATTCTGCATTAAGTGATTTTAAACTGCTTCTTCTTTGAATATATTACTCATATGTATCTATGAACCCTTCAGAGTGAATAAATCATTGTTGTTCAGCAGATCAGCAAACTTCCCTCTGCCAAACTACTGCCAGAGTGATTCAGAGTCAAACCTAATTCATTTGCACTTATATATGAAATAAACAATCTGCATCTCATCAAATTATGTGGAGCCTCTAAAAGTCATGATGTGCACCTTACTCCAGATCTCCCAGCTGATCCATGGTGCTATTGCAGACATTGCCCTTCCTAACCAAAACCCCTCCTATCCACAGGTTTCTATAGATTGTAATTCTGGCTACTAAAAGAAAATGCCAGAAGTGAACAAGTCTTCAGCTGGGTTATTGCAAAGAATGACAGCCCCTTGCTGGTTAACTCTATGCAAGAAAAGAGCTCTGCATTTTTGATGGAAAAGCATTAGCTGTTCTATACTAAACATTGAATTAACAAGCCACAACTAACATTACTGGCATGATTACTATTAAAAATATATCCCTAAGAAACAGTAAGAGAGATTAAGCAAAGCAACCTGTGCTGGACATATATGAGGACATGTGCTGGGTCTGGCTAGGATGCAGTGAGCATTTTCACAGCAGCTCATACGGTGCCATGTTTAGAGGTTTTACTAAAACTGTGTTGATAACACGAGGATGTTTTAGTTATTGCTGAGTGGTGCTTACACTTAAAAATGCTTTACACTTACTTTGCTTCTGCAAGCAGCTTGGTTTCAGCTATTAAACTATTAACACTTGCCTAGCATTTCAGCACAAGAGTTGTGGGCTATTTTTATTCAAATACCATCTCCCTTCCTGCCAGTGGAAAGGAAGTGAGCAGCTGAGTGGAGGCTCAGTTATCAGCCAGGATTGACACACTATAGTCTCTAAGGATATATATGTTAAGCTAGGATCAAAAATACCTGGCTATGTGCTATAATGGATCCTTAAAGCACCTCCAGGATAAGTTGACGATTCATGTCCCTACAGTACAGTCTGCTTGGGACAAAATAATGCAAAATAGTGTCAAAATCAACACCCCCTTACTCTCCTGTTTGACATACCTTGAACAAATTAGTGACATAGCAAAGTATCCGAAGTGGTGCTAGGGGCCATCAGGAGACCTCACCTTTCCAGGAATGTTTCCTCAGCAGAGTCCCTAAGAGGGCTGCAGCTACACTGCTAAGCAGCCAAATCCCTCTTGGGCACAGCTGTGCCACCAGGCTCAATAGGAAAGCACTCTAGCTGCCTTGCACTCCCTCTGTTGAGCAGATAGTAGTGTTGTAATTTCAGGGATACTTCATGGCCAGCTGTGAGCCTGTTGTCACTCACAGATGGGCTTTTAACCCCAGCAACAGGATCCTTCCCAAGATGCTCTTCTGGGCTGTGACGCACAGCTGAGGGTACAGGCTTGGAGTGCTGGTGCAAGGTGAGAAGTGACTGACTGTGACAAATTGATACCCTACAGCTGTGTAAGCAACATGGCCAAACCAGGCTGCTCTGGATGTTATGTTTTCATCCTGGACAGAAAAAGACAGGAATAATTTTACCACCTGTTTTTCAATGCTCTCAGATACTCCTGGCCCCTCTTCGGCTCTGCTGCCTTGCTGCACTCCTCTCCTTGCCTGCATTGCCTTTCATCCCTCTGCACAATTCCAGCTATGCATCCAGGACCTGAACAGATGGGACATTTTATCCATTTTGGTTTTGTCAGAAGCTTCCTGAAAAAAACTGCCATAGGAAATCTGCAAGGCCTATATACTCAACAAATAGATCCCATATGACATTTTAATGGAAAATAAATGCTCAAACAAAGAAATCAGTCCAATGAACAGCTCTCTGAATGCCTTAATTCATTGCCATTTCTTGTTTCCTTTTCTTTCCAGAATTGATGAGCAACTTATTTCTATGAAAGGTTGTGCTTCTACCCACTGCAGTAGGTGAAGTCTGGGTCTGGCAGAAAGAGATGGTCCTGGAAAGGAATTCAGGAGGGCTCTCAATGCACACAGGAGTTGAGAGTGAAAGCCTGCATCCAAGAGCTTCTGCCCGTTCTGCTGTTTGGGTTACAGTTTCAGAGGACTGACGTCATAGGACTTTTGAAAGGGGACATATTTCTGTGACATTTTGCTTGCCTTAGCTCATGTTGGCCTGAAGACCTTCTAGATCACTGGTATATGTTTTATATCCCTTAACACACCACTTCCAAATTAGGCCAAGGCTATAGTCATTCTGCACTGATAGTGTACGTAGTCCTTCATCCCAGGAGCTGAGTGCTTTATACATCCAGATAACAAATTTCCAAAACATTCTTAAAGATATTTATTCTATTAAAGTGCAAATGACAGTGGAAATTTCCACAGGGTTTTATATATATACATATATAAATTCAGGCAAATTGCAAGAACAAAATGGAAATGTCCCTATATATGGCCTTTGCAACCCCAATAGCCAGTGTTCTCATATGTGTCAGATCATGCCATGTGAATTCAATTGAGACATGGGAATAAAATCAGTCATTAACTACTACAAAACATTTTTAATATGAATTTCTGTTTATGTGAGTTTGATACAAACATTTAGCTGCTATAGCAACAGGCACTTTATAAATGAGCAAAGTCACAAAAACAAACATTCTCAGTTTTATTTGAGCTTCACTGAAGTAAAGACCATTCCTGCACTCTAGTGCTGGATCTTTTTTCTAGGTGGAACAGTGGAGAACTTTAATTCTCAGTTTATTTATTTTAGGATGATTTGTTTAAATGATATTTTAAAATAGTTTTTATTAAATGGCAGAGGACTTGCTCCTTTCCTTTGGCATGTAAGAGAATGTGCATTCATGATAGATTTGAATTACTTCATTATATTTCCACACTTAAATGTAAGTAAGTGATGGGCCAGAATTATGGCATATATATGCTCTAAATTGCCTATATTTGGATCTGTACTTTCAGTGGACTGGATGAGTAATAACGAGCATAAGATGAGGGAGCGGGAAACTTCAGTGGGACCACAGGAAAAAAATTCTATTGATGTGTGTATAGAGCATTTGACTTGGTTGCCTAGAGCAGTTGTAGCATTTCCAACACAACCTTTTTTGCAAAAAAAGAGGTTAAACCGCAGTTTTTTCAGGGAATATCTTAGGTTGTAGAGCTGATCCTTTCCTGGAGCAGGGGACTGACTGAGAGGCTTTCTGCAGTTGCAGCTGAGCTTGTAAACTAAATAGTGCTGGAGCAATGGACTAAGAACCTCAACATTTAAAAGATTGGCACACTGTTTATTTCACATCTCCTTTGCTAGAACAGTTTATTCTGGTGTCCAGAGCACGCTCCTAATTAATGCTTCTGCATAATATGGTATATAATATGGTATAATATGGTATATAATATGGTATAATATGGTATATATATAATGTATGTGTGACTCTGTGCAGTATGGATGAGGTCACACTTGGGACAGAAGGGAGTTATCTGAAGGTGTTCTGTGCCACTGGCTGTCATGACTGGGGAACAAACTCCTCATCTGCCTTATTATCACAGTGTTGAATGTTTTGTTAGCACAGGCACTGTTAGAGGTTTTGTTCCAACCCTACTTTCCCCAGTACTTTAATCAAGCATTGAACAAAAAGGAGACATTTATGAAATGTTGGTATTCAGTTCTCAGCAATGTTCAGAGTCTGTTTTGGTTCAGGCCCTATTGTTTGTCTCTCCCCTGAACTTATCTTCACAATATTGATTTCACTGCGATATCACTGTTGGTTTCAGTGGGGATTATCCTAGTTTGCATTCACCAGGACTCACAAGACAGCTTTGTTAAGAGAAAAACTTGATATGTTGTTTTCTTTAAGTACATTGGGTGAGGTAGCAAAAGAAAAGGATGTGGTTAATGTAGAAAGAGCTAAGGATGTGCAGCTTTTTGATCTAGCATGGAAACAAAAACGTCCAGAATCGGACAATTGACAGCAAAGTATATAACCAATAGTGTATTTCTGGAAGCTTGAAAGAAGGTTGTTAACTTTACAGGAAAGTTTTCCAGTCTCTTTCTGTTTAATTTGTGTGGTCATTTTTTAAAATTTGTGCCTCTCAGGGAACTTGTACTGTGCAGTTTCCCACCCAAGACAAATCCTCCTCCTATTCAGTGCACAAAGAATAAACCTGCGGGCTGATGAGGACCTTGGGCTGATTAGGATCTCAGACAGACTTTTCTTACCAAATAGGTGATTCTGAGCCCCAGATTATCAGTGGCCTAAATGTACTCAGAAGTTATCTGAGAGTAGAGGTGTCCATGGTAACCTGGAGCATAGACAGGAAGGAGCTCTATATTTCTCATCTCGACTAACTGCTCCTGCTGGTTCCATGGGGCAGAAAGTCTTGCTAAGGCAAGTATGGTGCAGCTGTTTAATCTGCTGTCCATTGTATAGATAAAGTTGTTGACTAAGTCTGTCAGATTTCCCCCAGAGCAACACTCTTTCTTAAGAATGGAACTTCTTGAGCTTGAGGGTTTCAGAACAGATCCCTGATAGAATTTTACCTGTCTTGTGGGAGAGAAGCTATCTGTGGCCTAGAATTCAAAAAAAACCTCCTATGAACCCGATGCCTTTTCTTGGATAACCTGTAGATTTTTATCTTTTGATTTTGAAGGTCAATGGGGGAAAGAGCCATGATCTCATGGCTCTCAAGATGGGGATTTGTTGAGGTGACCTTTGTATGATTTCCTTAGTACTGTGGAACAACAAAAATGCTTAGATGCTCTAATAGCATTAAATTTCATGTGAGTATAAATAATTCCAGATTAATGGACATCTTAAGATAGAACCATGAGCTAGAGAAGAAGGGTTTCTTTGAGAGAAACTGAAAGACAGTGTTATAAAGTTCTTCCACAACAGACATTAGGAAAGGAGTAGTAAAATATTTGTTAGCACTTCAAAGGCATGCTGGAGTTCACATTTCCTGAAAAAACACATGAGCCAGAGGAGAAAACTTGAAAGGAAACGGGATGTGGAAGGAGATTCTGTCATGCATTTGCCACTGATGGCTTTTCTGTACTTGAAAGATCCTGTAATCCTCTGAGAATGCTGATGGTACTGGTCAGACAGACATTTCCTACAGGAAACCCTGCTGCTTTTGTGACCCTAAGGAAGGCCCCCAGAGTGCGATAAGCAGTCACAGAATCTACAGACATAAGAAAAACCTCATGCATTTGATATTTGTAAACATTTCTTGCTCTCGACAGGGTTGTCTTCCCTTGTGGTTTGGGCCACTGGGAACCCCAGAGAATCCCTGGCAAGGGGATCCAGACAAATATTCTCATCATTACAGAGATGGAAAATACAGTCTAGTGCACCTAATGCATCCAGCTCGTAACTGTAGGGAAATAGTAACTATCATCTCTTCTTCATTCATGAAGGATCTTATTGTGATTATTCTGAAACCCTCTGCCTGAATTCAGATCTACCCAAGCGTTTATAGTAATTAATAACAATAATCTACAGATGAACAAACTTTTCACATAATGGGCTCAAAGGGCACCAGCTGTTTCAGCTGGTTTTTATAAAAGGAACATTGTAACCTTTACAAATTTGAAGTATGCCCCTCCTTCACAGGTCTTGGTACCCAGTGAGCAGGTAATGCAATTTTCACTGTGTAGGTCTTATCAGACAGGCCAAGATGCAAGATACCCAGGAGCTTGTGATATTCCTCTTGCACCTTCTCCTGAGGTATGTCTAGTTTCTACCATACACATGGTAAAAGAATAATACTGTCAACAAGAACAAAGATGCTGCAGAGGAGGCAAACTGCCCTTCTCACCCATGTTTCAACCCATGGAAGATGTGAAGGGGGAGCAGGGAGGAAAGATAAGTCTGTAAAAATGTGGAGATTTACCTGACTTAGCAAGTACTCTGTTGGCTTAGTGGTTCTTGTTAGCCATCCTTAGTCCCTTGAGGCACACTGCTTCTAGGGATCATATTGTCTTTATCATATATGCTAATACTCTTGGGTATAGTGGTATTAAATGATGGAGTTATAGAAGATGGGTATTAGGGAAATGGGGTTCCCACATTCCTTGTCTGGCTCAGGCTGTGTCTTAAAAACCAGACCCCAGGCGTCAGAGAGACCTGTGCTGTGACTGTCTTGTGATAGACAGACAGACTTGTTTTGGCATGGCTAGGGCCAGGAAAGTGATCACCCTTCTTCTTACACCCCTGATCACCAGGGTGGGGCACATTCTGATGACACACTGGAGGGACTTTTGGCAGCAGAGGGGTTTTGCTGAGGAAGGAGCAGAGAGAATGACCAGCTGGAAGAGCAAGGGAGGATTAGCTCCTGCATTTTATGAACTTTAGGCCTTGCATGGAGCATTTCCCAGATGATAAAATTAGGTAGGCTTTTTGAAATAGCTTGTGAAATATGGCACAAAAAAAGTGTCTTCTAAAAACATGTTCCTTTCCTAAATCAGAAAAGCATATTTTTATAAGCTGTGCTTCTCACAAATGGCAGATCTTGTGCCCTGGGCTTTTCTTACTCCCTTTCTCTTGAACTTTCTGTCAGGATGAATATAATAGCTTCACTGTTTTACAGCAAAAATATGGAGGTTTGGGTTCTAAAACTGTTAACAACCCACAGATAATTAACATTAATTTATTAACAGTATGCAGGAAAGAATTACATTTTTCTTCCGATCTGGGGTTTCATTAAAACATTCTCTGTTTTGAAGTTCAGAAACAATAATTTGCAAAGAAACCTTTAATCAAAACAAAGGAATTGGATTCAGGTTTGGTGGGTTTTTTGTATTTTTTTTTGGTCTTTTTGTGCAGGAGAGAACAGATGGTTTGTAGGAACGACTCATTATTCTGTAACATTATATATATATATATATATATATAAAGAAAGCAAATCTTTCTTTAGCATGCATGAAAACTGCTAGTTTGCTAACTCTGGGCACATAAAGACCTGTGTTTACACACAGCACAGGCTTGGTCAAAGCAAATTTCCTGGCTCAGTCTTAGTATGGATTACAATTGATTTTGAGCTGAACAGTGCTGAACATAGCTTGGAACTTCAACTTTAAAAGAAATTTCATTGAATTTCAAATATAACAAATGCATTTAAAAATGAATGTTCTTGCAAATCATGATGGTTTTGGTTTTATTTGGAGAAGATATTAAGTGTCAGACATGAAAAAGTATTGGGGCAGCAACAGCTGCTGGCTGAGATTAGCACAGGTAATATGGGCAAAACCATAATTGACAGGATAGGAATTTCATTCTGTGGTGCCAGAACATGGCACATCTGGGTTCAGTCCTCTTTTAATAAACTGGAAGTGAACATAGAAGAGACTTCCTACCCCTCAAAGCAGGAAAACTGTGGAACAGTCGTTCCATGGGGATAGTGGTAGAGGAAAAATCCAGAAGAGACATACAGACCCACAGCAAGCTCAGCTCATTGATGTAGGGTATAAATTCTACAGCGAGGGACTGCACAAGAACCCTTGTGTGCTGTGTCAAAGGAGCCAAATGGGAATTCTCCTTTGACCAAATCTGTGGCGGTAATGTTAAATTTACCTGCACCCTTATGTTTCTTTTGCAGTTTAAGTGTAATTACATCATCCTTTATACTTTATCTTAAAAGCCCTTGGGCACATTTGTTTGGGAGTGAGAACAAAACAGGACTACAATAATCTGTTTGGTGGGAAGGATAAATATCCAACAAGATATCTCTCACAAATTAAAATCAAAAGAGATTTATAGTCTTTTAGTACAAATTATTAAAATCATTGAAAAAGAGGGTGTTTGGAATGGCAAACAGAAAAATTGGGTAAAACCTCCAGATCAACTAATTCATTCCTTCCTAATACCCACCCTAGGATTTCTAATACTTATAAAGAAAATACAGTGCTGCAAGATAAAAGAGATAAAAAGTAGAATAATAAACTTAAATTGTACATAAGAAGAATATGTGGGAGTATGGAAACATATTTGTAACTGTTTTCTTTTTGTTAAATGGGACTAAATGACTCTCAAAACATGGAATTATTTAAATCACATATTTAAACAACTCGTGCTTTGTTGATTTTTACCAATACACAGTTTCCTTACCAAGGAAAATGTCAAGACAGATTGACCTGACCCAGGAAATTAATGATAAAAATTAATATTATCCCATTGTTTTTTATTATTGATTTGCCTTTGAATAAGTGGCTTAGCATAGGATTAATTTAATTAATTATATATAATTCAGCTGTTAACTTTAGACTCCCTTTATACTCAGTGCACAGACAGGACATTTCTGGAGTGCCATTTATTGCACCCTTATGTAGACCTCTGAAATGGGTGGATGAATTACACTCCTTTATTGCCAGTTTCTCTGGGGGCTGTAAAGACAGCTGACCATAAGGGTTGCTGATGTAGACCTCCACTGTGCAGAAACCTCTGTTTAGTCATGACAAACCACTCTGGGGGAGTGCTTCCACTGCCACACACAGGTATGCAGTGCCACTGAAGAGGGGACAGATGGCCACGTGACAGTGCAAATAAGAAACTGGATCTATTGGAAATCCATGTTCTTCTCCATCAGCAACTGAACACTAGACAGGACACCCTACAGAGTCTGTAGTACAGTTGCTCTGTATGCAGATGCAGAGACAACTTAGCTGAGGCACAGTTATTACTGTCTGCTGGCTAGATTGGCACAACAAAGGGATATGGAAGCTATTTACACAGGTTGGCAACCGGATATCTAATTTAGATGTCTCAGTTTCAGAGGACTGGATTTCCCTCTGGAGGTTCTCAAAGGCACTCTTTTTCCCTGTTAGATACTATGTGATTTTTGGCACTTACTTTTGGAAGGACGGTGCATCAGATGCCATGAACTGAGTGCAACTCATGTACCTAAATGGACAGTAACTTAATTTATGCAGTTAAATACTATATGCAACCTTATAAGAAATAATAATGATCCTTGGTCATGTGCCAGGTGTGGGTGATGGATTTTGAAATCTAGTTTTCATTTGTATCATATTTGCACTGTCAGCATTGCTGAGCAGTCAGCAAATGCCAGATCTCTGTGTGCTGGACACTCGGAATTGCAGTTGTGTTTCAAAACCATGGGGCTGCATTGATCCAAAAAGCACAAATTCCCACTCTTCTTTGGGGGCCTTTTGTTTGCTTGTTGGGAAAGGAAGGGCTCAGGCAGGGTGTGAGTGGGACTTGGCTGTGTCTAGAGGAACACAACACATCTGAGATCCAGCTCCTCTCGCCTTAAAGGCAGGTATTTACATAGACAAAGGACTCGTGCCTCAAAAGTGACCACAAAGAGAGCTGTGGGTGACAATCCCAGATAGAGATGTCCCCTAAAGGCAGACTTGTCCCAGGGAAACCACTCCTTAGAGACTTGCTCTGATTTCAGTGGGTTTGGGGATCTCTTTCTCTGTGCTTCATTAACCAGTTGAAGAAGCAACTTGTGAAAAAACAGGGAGCTGCTGTTTTACATGGTGCTTTTGGGGATTAATGACCTGAGGTATAGAAAAGCCAGAATAATGAAGTATCTAAAATATGCAATTTCAACCTGCTAGAGTTAAGAAAATTGCACTGTTTGTCTCAATCGTCTTCTATCCTCATCTACTATTTATTAAACATCTCTTCAGCTCACTGCCTTTTTTGTAAACCTGGTTGTATAACAAAAGATCTGCTGGGAAACATATCAGATAAATCACTAAATTTAATATAGGTATGAATGGAAGAGCTGGCTGACATTTAGATAGACTGACCTTTCAATAGACAAGCTGGTGTGTGATTGAAACACTGCCTTGTTCAAGGTTTTAGGAGCTTATTTCCCATAATAAAAAATGTAAAAATGAAAAGGCAATTGAAAAGCAAAGAGAGGGGTAATTTGATCTCACCTGATACCAAGAACTATCTCAGTGCTTTACCATTCAGTATTTCTGCATTATTTTACTCAAATATAAATCTCAGGGGGAAGAAGATTTAAATAGAATTTTAATATTGACAGGCCATTTAAGATTTTCAGCAAAGACACCAAAACAAGTTAGACAAGTGATATTTCTTTTTGCTTGCTTTGTCATCTTAGTCTCTCCCTCTTTGTCGTTTATATCTATCTTATCTTTGTCTCTTCTTCAAAGGTTATGTGACAAAATGGGTTTTAGAAACCTTTTAAAAACATTGTTTTGTTCAGCCAGAATCAGCAGCTTTGTTATTAAAGGCTTGCATTATCTTGGTCTAAGAGAATACAGAGCACTTTAAAGGGCTTTTACAGAAAACTATTTGAAAACAGACTATGTCATTGTATAGATTAATTTTTGAAGACTGTTAAATTTTTAAAGTGAAAAATATCTTGTTTTCATTTAGTTTTAATTTATAAATAAGAGGATAGACCAGTCAGCTAGGCACTCCCAGGAACCTGCACAGTTCCAATTTGTGTCATTTTTAGTCCAGTTATAATCCAAATAAAAGCAAAAAAGACCATGACAAAATGGAGTAGAAAAGCCATGCTTTAAAGGAATGAGACAGGACTTTTCACGGTTTTTTCTTTTCATCTAATATTTTCCTTATAAGCCAACTTACATTTCTCCAGTTGACTTCAGGATCAAAATTTTTGAGCTTGGAAATTATGAGAAGTTCTGATTAAAATTATGCCTATTAAAAACCAGCATTGAATATACTGAAAATTTACATTTTTCCAGCATTAGCCAATTGCTGAAACAATGGGCATTTTAGCAACTCTGAAGTGATTCAGTGAGACATTCAGCTGACAAGGTCAGGAATGCAGTGAAAAGCCCTAATTAAATGATACTGTAAGGCTAGTGTGGTGTGCCACAGGCCATTTCACTTCACAAAAACATTTTGCTTATACTTTATTGTAACATATAATTTTCTCCTAATTGATCTCATTGACCCACAAGAACTCCAGTACCTGCACCAAACTGAAGTGAATTGCTTATGTCACCCAAGAAAAGAGCCGAACTCTGACCATCCCGCCACATTTCACTTTTGCTTTTTTCTTTTTCAATTCAGAGGTCAACTATCAGCACTTTTGAAAGCCATCCTGTAAAAACATGGTGGCAGATACAGTTGCAATCTTTGCAGATCACTCATTAGTATAAAACTTGCCCTGTATATCTTAATTCACACTTCAAAAACTGTCAAGTGTTCATTTTTTTTAATGAACTAGGATGGTTTAGAAAATTACTACAGCTGTCTAGATCAGACAAAAATGAATAGCTGTTTGAAGTATGCTTTTTAGATGGAACTCTCTGGTCAGCATCTCTCTAACTCTCTTTGATATAGTTATTGGCTGCTTGGCTGTATTTGAGTTTCATGATGTTTTCCCATCTGTATTGCAGAGTTTCTTCCCCCGCCCACTGAAGGAGACTCAAACCATGGCATTTGATTACAGACTTCAAGCCCTGCATTCGAAGATATTCAGAGCCTGCTGCTGGGTGCAGCCTCTCTCAGCAGTAAGATAAGACTGCAATTCAGCTCTGGTCCTGATTTCAAATTTCAAAGATATGGAAGAGAGTTTGTCAAATTGCTTTGCATGCAATTAGACAGCTGGTCAAAATCACCTTCCCATTGGGGTCTGTGGCAAACCCAGCTTCCTGTTACACTGATGCAAACTAATGCTTCACTGCAAGTAAACATCATTTCTGTTCATTTGCATCAGCATCATCACTGAGAAGTGGATTTGATCCATGTCCACAACAATTTCACAGTATCATAAAGAAGAAAAGATCCCATTTTTTTCCATGCCCAGATGATTTTCTCACTTCCTGAATATTGTATTATTGTGCATTCAAGCATAATTAATGTTCTTGTCACTTCACCCACCACCAGCAGAAGCAGAAGTATTTTTATTCCATAATTGCCTGTTTTTTCATGTCCATGAAAATGATTGTATTCACATTACTGGCACTCACAGAGAGAGAGGAGAGCATGAAAGGGAAAGCATCCCGGTGTATGAATCTGCAAGCACCTGCAATGTCACACACAATGTGACTGAAATTTTAATGAATGCCGGAGTTTTAAAAAAATATGTCTGAAGATCTCTCTTCCTCTTGAAGTATTCTGATCAGATGAATGATCCCTAATTATCCCCTACAGCAATGGAGATAGCTCTTGGAACTGTGGCTCTGACAGCTGCAACAGCTGCTGATGCATGAAAGCCAAAGAACTCCTGAGAGCCTGCTGCAACAAGACACTTGTTCCTCCCAGTTTCTGTCCTTAAAAGCTGCAGTAGAACAGTTTGAGGATTGAGACTTTAAGTGGCAACTGCCAGCACAACATCAGAGGGGTTTGTGGGGCTGACTGCACTTCCACACCCTGCAAGGAGTTCATAAAACTGGTGTCATGAGGGCCTAGGTTGTCATGGGTTTTGAGGTGCCTCTCCCATTTAGATTGACAGGTTATGGATTCTGGCCTAATTGGAATTTTAGCACCCTGGGAAGGTTAGATCTGCAGAAAGCAGAAGCATTTCAAGATTGTAAAAGTACTTATAAATGCACTGTTTGAGCCAACAACATCTGAAAACACCTAGCAGGACAAAAATTATTTTATCAGTTTAGGTGCCAAAACTAAACATTTAAAAGCAGTTTTTGGAGAGACCTGTCCAATAAAAATAATCCAAAAGCCAGCAAAAAGGTTTTCAAAGTGAAATAAACACAAAGTGAAATAAGTCAAATAACACAAAATTATTCCTGACATAAAAATGTACCATATCCTGAATATCATGTAGTATTTCAGTTGTGTGTTCAAAGAGGTGAAGGAAGGATAACTGAAACAAAGAAAACAAACAAACACTTGGTACATTTTGGGTGACTAATCATTCTGTGTCTAGTGAGTTGAGAGGAAAATGCATGGATATAACTGAGGTCAAAAGCACAAGCTCCAGCAGTAATAATCAAAATGTTTTTCCAAACCAAACAAATATTTCGATTCACAGATAGTTATGAGGTATTTCTTCTTAGCAAATAAAAAGTTGGTGGGAGAAAACCCACAGGAGTTTAGAAGGAACCACTTAAAAACTAGATTCTAACATTTTTCTTCTTCCATCGGTAAAGTGCCTGCAAAGGCTGAATCTAAGATGATGCCAGAGAGGAAATGGAAGGCATTAGGGACTGAGTGCCTAATTTCTGCATTCTGGCACACTGCCATGCTGTGATATTGAAAGGTGGGAATTGGTTAATCATCCACAACTAGGCAGTTAAAATAAAAGGTTATCCAATTTTTTGCAGTGGCAACCCAAGCAATATCAGCAATTAGAAGGAGCAACAATTTACCTGCCATATTTATCTCTGAAAATTTTGCATTAACTTTATGGAAATAGAAGCATCATGGAAGTGATTCAAATCATGTTTCTCTCCTCACCTGGGAAATGGTTGAGAGTGTTGATTGCTGCCCTGGACAATCTCTGTCAGCTGTAGAAAGATACAGGGAGGCACAAAACCTGAACTAAGCTGTGCAGAGATTCCTTCAGGACATAGCATTTCCTCCTCAGCTTTACAGTCACCAGCATGTTCTGTGCATTGAGGACAAACACATAAAGGAAATTAATGCTAAGAAGTTTCTAATAATAAAGTATGGAGGTCAGAAATTCTCAGAGGAAATATAATATGAGCTTCTTCATTCCTATTTTTTCCCTACAAATCTGCTTTTGGATATTGTTGCAGACAATCATTTAATTCAGGGAAGTTATGAAACTTCAATTTTGTTGTTCAACTTATTTCTTCTTTTCTTGCCTTTTATAGACTGAGGTTAGTTTAAAGAGACAACTTGTGTGATAGATTATACAGCCCCTCCTCTGACCTGCCAGTAACTGGAGAAACTGGGAAGTCAGCAAAGGGGCTGCACAGAGGAGGAGGCTTCCCAAAGCTGTCGTAGCAATATCCTGCAGGCAAGGAGCACCATGCTCTGCCTTCACTAAGGAGGGGAAAAAAACTTAGGAAAGAGAATAAAAACTAAATCTGAAGAGGAATATGGAAAGACACAGGGAAGTAGAGGAAATCTGGAGATGGATAAGAGGAAGCAAAATCAAGAAGAAATTAATACTACCAACTAAGGAAATGGTAGTGAAAGAGAAATCAGAAAAATATAAAAGTGATTTCAAAAAGTGAGATCAAGATGAGAAAATGAAATGCCATCATTACCTGCAGAAGGGCATAAAGAAAACTTCCTCGTCAAGCTATCCTTCTCTCTGAGGTCAGAACAGGTACTTGATGTCAGCCTTTGGGGAAGGGGTGGTGCCTGCAGCACTTTGCCCCTGGCACCCTCTGCCAGGCTGACACTGCTCTGCCTCCCTGGCAGCCTGGCACAACCATGCTCTCAGCCAGGCTCAGGGCTGAGCCACAGAGCACCTCAGTCCAGCCCAAACACTCCAGAGTGAGCCCTTCAAATTACCTCCAGGGATAGCAGCTCGCCACTTCTCATGCACTGTCTTTCACTTTTTCATGCCTCTAAGTTAAAAGTGTACTGTGGCTGAGATAAAGGGAGATACCTCTGTGTGGATTGTGCCCTAAGATAGTATCACCTAATGTTTCAGCATCATAAATGCAAATAAGAAAAAGTTACCTATAGGAATATACTTGTCAAAGATTAAGGGGATTAATTTGAGACAAATCATGCCCTTCTGTCTGCGGCTGACATTGGATTTTTACTTTCAGATACTCTTCTGTTTAATCTCCTCAAGACATATTAAAATTAAAAATGAAATAAATACCTAGAGCACATAGTTGGTGCTTCATTACACTGGAAAAATAGAAACTGCTCTTTATAGGTTTCAAGCAATTCACCTCAACCAGCTACATATTGGTGTAAGGGGTGGGTTTATTTGATTGTTTGTTTGAACTTAAATGGCATTAATTTGTTACTGTCAATAGACAGTCAATTTAAAAGAAACACAAGGAGAGAAGAGCAAGCAGGGGCTTCAATAAAAAGGTGCTTCAACAAAGAAGAGTATTGCTTTGAGAATGAGAAATATATCCTGACTTCACAGGGCTGCATTGCAGTGGAAGAATAGACTTACTGAGCTATGAGGGCGAGTTTGTATGTCACAATGTACTTGTGTCCCCAGAATTTATTTATACAGATAGAAGGATACAAAAGAGTGCGTGCAAAGGTTAACCAGCTCATTTTAGAGGCTATTTTTCCCAGCAGTTCCACAGGAGCCCAACTTTAAAAAATCATTCTCAGCTGTTGATGCATCTCAGGCACAGCCAGGCTGCAGGAGCTGCGATGAGCAGGGAGGGAGCACAAGTCCTCTGCTCTGCACATGCCCTCCAAAGGAGCCACAGCTCGCCCTCTTTGCCTTTCTCTGCAGGGTCTGCCAGTGAGTGCTGGTCCTCCACACGTTGGCAGGACCTGTGCAGCAGGTCTTGCGCAAATCAATCCCTACACCCAAAGCCAAGACAACACAACGGGCTGCTCTGAAATTAATTTTGGGCAAACAACAACACAAGCACAATCCCTGCTCTGGCAAGGCCCCCACGCTTGGGATGGGCATGTTCTACCATTCCGTGAAACACCAAGAGACCTTACAGCTGTACAAATCCCAACATGTGAGTCCTGTAATCTGGCTACAGTGAGGTTAGGAGCATACAATGACAGGACAGGCTGTCCAACTGGACAACTTCAGCTCAAGGTAGAGGAACAAAAAGAAGTGAACACCTAATTTCTGAGGTCAGTTCTTCAAAGCAGGGGCTGTCAGGCCTGTACATTTTTATGGCCCCTTACACAGAGTGGCCTTTACACCACAGCTTCAAGCTTATGCAACAGAAATTCTTATTAATAACTGTATCAGTTTTACATCTCAGTCTCTAAAACAGGTTGTACCTCCTCCCACCCCCAGCCCAATCAATCAAAAGCCCTTAAAATAAATCTTCTCATTCATTACTATAATCAAGCCTCAGAGAGAAAATAAGAGTAGGTATTTGTATATCACACAAAATTAGGTTATCATCCCCAATTATTCTTAGGAGAATGTAAAAGGCACATTTTTTGTCTGTGCTCCTCTCATCTCTGGTCTTGGTGCTAGTTCTTTCTCTGACCTTGCTTCTTACTCCTTCACTGGTGAATGTGATTTTGAGTTGTGTGAGCATGAGGGACAGTGCCCCAGGCACTGTCTGTAAAGCCAAACCCAGCCACAGGCTGTGGGTAACACAGTGGCACATTACTGTACCTACACTGCTGTTTGCATAACAGATATTTACTGTCTCACAGTTGAAAAATACCATTAAGTACTTTCATTTAATCCAGGAAGCACAGAAGTGTTTCCAACAGAGAAGACAAATTTCAGATAATATTTTGTAACCGCGCAAGTCATTAGTTGGGAAATTGAAAATCACTGGCATGGCCTGAGTCATCACTGAATTCCAGCTTCAGCTGAAACAACTTCTATTGATGACACAGATATAATACCAGTTTGTAAAGTATGCATTCCAAAATGCCATAATGTATTTTCATTGGCTATTGCATCACAGGAAAAAACACTGCAAATGAAAAATTAGTAACATTGCAATGAAATTATAGGTGGACCTGCACATCCCTTGGCACAGGTAATACAAAGTCCATAGATGTGGCACCATTATTTTAACATTTCTAAGACCAGTAAATACCAGACAGAGGTGTAGTCACTGTAATTGGAAAGAAGGTTCTGCTAGAAAGTCAAGTATTTAAGAGTTCCTACATAAATCACCACGGCTTTTCAGTGGTAACCCACCACATACCTGAATATAGGCATCATCATTTACAGATATTTGTCTGGAGGTTCACCTGGGGAATAGCCAGGGCTAGGATGAGTCAACATGCCTAGAAGAAAGATCATGTCTATTCCAACAGGAAGAATTAAGAGATATAAATTACCTCTGCAAGAGATCTTTGACAACTACGTGTGATTGAAAGGGTCATGGCATGATTCTCTGGACACTTACCTGATCAAGTAATGTGACACACTTTTGAAAATACAAAGTGACATTTGGGGAAGGGGGAAAAAGGAAGCAGAATTTTTTTCAAAAATAATTTTTCTATGCTTGCAAATTTCATTAAAAAGGTAATAATAAATATCTGTCTTTAAAAGAAGAGAAGGGGAAAGAGGGGGAAAAAAAGAAAATTGAAAAATATTTTTTCATCTAATCATTAACTGGAATATTTTAAGATTCCTCACCAGCTGATTGGTTAAAGTGAGATTAACACAACGTACAGTCAAAATTTTTACATATAATACATTTCCCAAGAGCTATTCCATTCATGACCAGAAGGAGATTTAACTAAAACAAATAGCATTAGAATTAATGTCAGAGGAATATATAGATATTCCTCCAAATTAGCACCTTTTGCTTTCTTTGCCGTAAGTGATGTGGTATTTTTGATCTTTTACACTTAGAGGTTGTCAGCAATTACAATTCTCCTTGTGCTGTCTGAAAGAGGTGAAATAAAGGGCAGGAATCACAGCCTGATACACTTAATTAAAATGTTTCTAGAACCATGCTCAGAGAGATGAGCTCCACTCAAAAAAAAAAAAAAAAAAAAAAAAAAAAAAACAAAACTTTAATGCTATGACATTTTCGTCCTTTTTTGAATACACTGTTAAATCCATTAATATTTCCACTGAAACCTTTCTGTGAAATAAGCATAGTTCACTAGAGTTGTACTTCTTTAGTCTGTGGATACAATACCAGATTATAAGGCTCACATAATTCTATCTTCATAGTTCCATGAAAGATAATAATGATGTCTAATGGTTTCATCACCTCTTCACCAACTAATTATTTCATTTGTATGGATGGAAAGTACACAATAGGAATCATGCTCACTCACAAAGGAAATGAAATATTGGACAGAAAGAAGTAGAAGAGAAAAAAAATACTTGTTGAAATTCTACATATTGCTAACATCAACTGTGAGAGTTGTGTATCCCTGTGTAGCAGAAAAATAGACCTGTACCATTCAGAGAAGTGCCTCAAAAAGGTGGGACAAGGTGTCACAGGTAAGGCATAGGCCAAGTTGCTCACCCCATTAAGGACATAAGATTAGAAAGGATGTGGTGATTTGGCATGAGAAATAGATGGAGCTAAAAATATGAACCTTCCAGGTACAGGTGACATGTACCAGCAGCTTGTACCTGTGCTTGGGACTGCCCCAGGCCAGGTGTAGCACCTTGTACCTGGGTTTTTTTGAACTTCAAAGGATTTGCACAGGGCCACCTCTGAGGCCGTTCCAGGCACCTGTGCAGGGCATCCCTTCCATCCAGCGTGTGACCACACCTCCCAGCTTGGTGCTGCTGGCAGACCTGCTCAGCGTGCCCTCCATCCCCTGTGCTGCTGAGGAGGATGACAAACAGGGCTGGCCCCAGCACCGAGCCCCGCACCACCTCTGACACTCGCCTGCCAGAGCACCCATCCCTGCTGGGACATTCCTCTCCCACAGACAACCTTCTCTACAGGTTCCCAGCAGGGCTTCTCTGGCTCGACTAAAGGCTGTTTCCAGTCTCCATTTATAGCTTAACAAAATTTATTTCCTTGCCTTCTGCAAGTGTACGTGTGAGGAAAAAGGTGTATGTACAACCCAGGGTCTCGTTTTCAGGCTTGTCTTAGTGACTTTTTTCACTTCCCACATCTGGGGGCTATGGTGAAACTGGAAGTACTGGGGGGAAAGCAATGGTTTTACACTCTGAATCTACAGATCCCAGCCTGGTGCTCTGTGCCTGCCAGTCCTGTACCTTTCTGCTGCATTATGATGAGGTCCTAAGGCAGAGCAACCACACCTCTCGCTCAAATTGGGATTTAATTCCTTTAGCAACAGTCAGGCTTCACTCATGCTCTTTACAGTCCAGCACTGTCTCAGTCTCATTTCATACGAAATGGAAAAAACCATTTTTCAGCTCACATAGCTGGATTCTTTACTGTTGATGAGGTCTCAATTAATGTATGCACTCTGTAAATAGTCTGTAAAGCTGCCTAGAAAGATTCTCAGATAGGATAAAGGATTGGCATAATCAGGAGAGACACCTGGACTCTCAGTCTGAAAGAGACTATCCAAAATACGGGCTTAGAAAGTGCATATTAAAGCATTAACTGTGCACCTTAGAAGTGTTATCTTCTGTATTACACTGGGCCTATTTCCCCTGATGCAAGATGCTGTTTCTTTCAGATAAAAGCAGTATAGTAAATGTCAGAATCAGTGGTGCTGGGATGACTGGGGGAGATTCTGTTCTGTAACCTAGAGACTTCCACATTCTCTCCATCCAGATTTCTAAAACTGTCTTACTTCAGAGAGTATCTATATTATATTTTAGAATGAGAGCCCCAGAGGGCACCATTCAACCTTTCGATGACTCTCCTGACATCTCATTTTATTTAGAAATCTACTTTTTGGATAGAAACAGATGAATAAAGCTTTGCTTAAACTAGTTTTCTAGAAGTGCTGGGGTTTTTTACAGGGATTGTATCTCTTTCATTTTTTAAAGATCAGCCTTTATACTGTAGTGCTGTTTGCAGCTGCAATAGAGCCTGAAACCAGTAAATGAACCAGATTTCCATAACCTGTTCTGGTTCCAATGAACGTAGAGAGAAATAATATTTCACACAAATGAAGAATATGGTCAATAGACTTAAGATTTTTTTATTACACAATTGAGATGTGCATTTGAATTGTGTAACTGAAGCAATAAGAAGCCATAGGAACTTGTGAGGAGAATGTCACCTACCCCTCTGTCACCTAATCATGGCTCCTGAGCTTACCAAAAGCTTTAGTATAAGGGAGGTAAGGCTTCCTTGGGCACTTCTGCCGACCCTTACTGGCTCCAAGACAGCCAGAAACAGGGAGGAGAAAATGTTCACCTCCAGGAATCTGTTTATCACACCTTTTTTGCTGGATGTTACTCCACCTTTCTTTTCCAGGTTCCCCTAGACATTCATCTGAAATTCACTAATCTGGTCTCAAAGGCATTAACTCCTTGCAGTCTTTCTCCTTTAGAGCTTGAGAGGTTTTCTTTCAAATACAGTTGAGAGAAGTACAGCTGACTTCTCTCCCTGAATCTTGCAATCCCAGACATAAGACTGAGCCAATCGAAACAGAAATTTTAAAGAAAGGGAAAATAGGTCAAAATAAATCAAAATTATAGTCTGCCAGGCTGCAGATCCACTCTGAGAGGTGTTGGATGCCTCAGGTGCTTTTGCCTCAGGTTCACCTGCAGCTCTGTAGAAAACATGTTTTAGTTTCTACAGCTTTTTGCAATACAGAACCATGTCTGCTTGATAATTCCCCAGCAGTCCTCTGGGAGTTTTAAAGGACTTTGTAAACACTAATAAAGCAAGTGATGATAAGCAGCAATAACCCACTCGTAGTGTACTGGATTCTAACATCCAGACCCTAAAGTATCAATGCAGCCAGTACATTTTTAAAACAAAGAAACAAAAATTTCAAATAGCATAGCTTTAATTGAGAATGTTTGTCCCCAGGGTTCACAAATCCTCTTGGGCTTTTGTATCTTTTAAAAAAATCCCCTATTCTATATTCTTGTGCAGAGATTTCTCGATTCATTCCCTTCCCCGTGAATGCATACCTAGAAATATTTTAAAGTAAGGATAGAATAGGAGAGATGGATCACAGCATTGTTGTGACCATGTACAAATTTGTAAAATGACAGAGCCAAAAGAAAGTTCACTTTTCACTTGTATTAGACAGAAGATGCTGACATAATTTGTGAGTAAAATAATTTCCAAATAAATGATCAATTTGCTATATATGTTGGTAATTACCTTTAGATAATTTTATCAATTTCAGTTCACTCATTGGTCCATCTCCAATGTTCCTCCTTGCAGAATTATGGTGCTTGCAGGAAAAAAAAACTCTTATGGGACAATGCAGGGTTTTGTTCTAATATTTACTAGGGAAATATGCAAAAAGGGATGTTTTAACAGCCACATTAATGGAAGGATAAGCTAACACAAGAGGGAACTGAGTGACTTCTGATGCACTTAATTATTTTCTGGATTATATTAGACAGTGCCACCATATGTGGACACCAGGAAATTATTAACTGCAGCCATAAAGGCAAGGGAATAAGTGCAAACTGCAGTTATGCACTATAGGCTGAACAGTCTCTAGGTACTCTGAACTCACTTCCCTATGTAAATGCCTTGGAATACTTCCATTTTCCCTGCTAATCCCCAGAGACTGCCTGAGCAGTGAGGGGCCAGTCCCTCAGCTCAGCTGGATTCCCACCCTCTGCCTCAGAGCTTGGGGAAAGGAGAGTGGGAACACAGATTCCACCTGAGTAGCACTGCTGAACCACTCATCAGCCTGATAAACCCCCTGACCTTGGCTCACCAGGGAATGAGCTTTTGGGAAGAAAGTACAAGTTGTGTGATAGAAGATCTGCCACCCCAAACAGCACCTGGGTCTTGCATTTCTGCAGGGAAAGCTTAATGCCATGGCTGAGGGGTTACTTGTCCCTTTTTTTCAGTGCCTGCTTGGTCTTAGAATGACATTTTAGCCCACAACTGCTGTTTCAAACACTCCATAGGGCCAATTCATCTGACTCAGATCAGAAATATTTACTGATTGTGTCATCTCCATATTTAACTAAATTCATGTGAAAGAAGCTCACACCAATTCTTTGTTATTGGCAATGCTGATTTGATATCCCAAATGTCCAAGTATCTTTTGCCTTGGGTGCCCAAGCAGATGTGGAGGAACACACTGCTGCTGGGTTTCCCCAAACCCACTCCCCTGGTTACTCGGGAAGTGTTCTCCCCACAGACAGATTCCCTCAGCCTGTTTAACAGGGGGAATAAAGGAGTAATGGTTGAAAACAGATTATTTTATGAGCAGACATGAGCATCTGAGGATGCTTGAGGGGATAAAAATTAAGGCCCAATATAACGTATGTAATTACATACCTGGGAATTATATTTCATCATAACCTAGCTAAATGCAAAGTGTATCTTTGGGATAAAATATGTATTTAGGTAGTTAATTAAAATAAAGGCACTATCAATGAAACCTTGAAAGAATAAAATGTACCCTTAAAATCTGTCTTGAGACAATAAAATTTACCCACTGTACAATTTAAATATAACACATCAAGTTTTTTTCTTCAATGATTCACTGTGACATTTCTGAGACAGGGTCTCATATTTCAGATGATGTACAATATAATTCCTAAATAAACACTGTGGGAAACCATTCTAGTGAAAACTTTGCAACATGGTGCCCATTTAAGGAACTGATAACACTGAAATCTTGGTCTTCAGCTGATGTACTTCCAGTCTTTGGGCTGGGCCACTGCCCTCTCCATTGGGAATGGCTTTTCCTTGCTGTCTGATGAAATGTGACAGCTTCCAAAGTGTTATCTTACATGTACTTTAAAACTACCAAATTAGGATTAGCCAAAACATGGTAAAAGTTTCTGACTTTAGAATTTGGAGATGTTTGGAGAGCATTTGCAAGAGGACATGGCAGCTGTTAGTGTAGGTAAAATCTTAATGCAGAAGGTCTAAAAAAGGAATATTTTCAACTTTGTGAGGTAATGAGTAAAAATTAATATTATAATAAATAGTATAATCTGTGCATGAAACTTGTATGCATATTAACTCTATAAGACATTACTTATAATGGCTCATTATTTAATATTTATTTGCATGACTGCAGCTAATTAATCCCAAGCTGCTTTATCTTTGTTGAACTAACATCAGTCTTTCTTTGAAAAAATACATTACAGTGGTATCTCTCTTCTTAAGTAGCACTGCTCAGCATAAGGAGATCATTAATGTTTGCCAAGCTCTAGGATTTATTGAACTTTTATGAAATTTAATTTGTCTTGGTTTTGTCTGCCTGGAGAAAAGCTGCAGTTTTTATGCAGCTCAGCAGTTGTCACAAAGTGGAATATACAGCACAATGGACATTTGTTTTGATTCTAATCATGGCCTAGCAAATGATAAGTTAATTTGACCCTTGATTGGCTAACTTTTCTAAAAATTAAACATGTAGTTATTACATGAGAAGCAATTTTGGGCTCTATTTGTCCATTATGTTGCAGTTTCATAAAGTGAAAGCCTGTGTGTTTAGTCCCTCTAGTCCCTCTTTTGTCCATGAAGTGAAAATAAGCAAGATATTATTGAACAGGCACAATGTTTAATTGGTAGTTCAGGTCTTCTCTTATATTTCTGACATGAGTCATATTTGAGAGTATAACAATTTCTGAAAGACTCCTGCCTTCTGCAACTATATTCAAATGCATCCCCATTAAATATTATTTTCAGCATTTCAATACACACTTATTTGAAATGTGCAGAAATGCACACATGCTGAAGATCTGAAATCCTCACTGTTTGTGAAGGTAATACCATTTGTCTTCTGGGCAAAGTGGATACCATATTTATAAACAAAGATGGAGAAACCAAGATGCCCATTCATCCGGGGAAAAGAAAAGCCAATAAATATTTAAAATAAATTTCTGTTTGTAGATTCTGCATGCATTTTATGCAGGGAATGTGCTTGAAAGGAAAGATAGTCCTTGCATGCAGGGAGAATGTGAATGAGTGTAAAAGAAACACCGAAGAAGTTCCCAGCCCCAAAGCCCTCCGGACCAGCTCCATCACATATTCATAAGGTCAGGGAGGTCAGAGTATGGGAAAGGTTTGATGGTGATCCAGAGCTGCTCAGAGTGGTACAAAGACAGATAAGTGGCATGAGGAAGTACCTTAGGAAAATGATTGCCAAGGCTGTAAGATAGCAGATGAAGTGTGATAGAGATGAATGTAAAAAGATGCAAAAGATGGCAAACAATTCACACATACAATTCTGCTTCAGAGCAAGCCAGAACCCCTCAGGACTGAGGCCTTGGGAAACAGCACCTATTTCCTTACCAGCTCAGTGTTTGGTGGAAGCCAAAAAAGCAAGAAAAATTAAATTATATAACAGGTAAAAAATTATTCCAAGAGGAAAACATGGAATTCCATAAGAGAGATGCCTGTTACTGAATAGACAAATTGAGGCAGGCAGAGGAAATACATTGATGTGAAATTGGTGGTTTTAGGCTGAAGCAGGAGGAATAAATTTCACACAGATTTCTCCTGCTATTACAATTCCTTAGATATCTACTTATGGACACTTTCACTCTAGGTGAATATTTGCTCTGAACCAGTAAGACCTTGCTCATGTTTTTATGGGACACAGGAGGGCTGCATTAAATTCCACATCATTCACAGAGACTAAGTTCTTTGCCTGGTCACTTAATCTCAACCTTGAATAAATTTTCCCAAACATCTGAGTGAACATAAAGTTTTTGACCTTTCATAAGGAGACTCATGCACCTATGAAAATTATTCCCACTGGTTTTCAGTGAACTTTACAGAAGGCAGGAACATTGTGAGCTTTTAAAACCAGGAGTCCTTGTCCTTTTATTCCACTTGAGAGGCAGCCAACACACCTGTGGATGCTGGAAAGCAATTACAACAGTAATTATTTGCATTTTAGCACCAAAATTATTAGTTTTACTGTGGAAATTCAATCTAGTTAAAAGTTGGCTTCTGTTTATGCCAAGACTGAATTGCTGTGTCTTTCCTTGAGCCCTACCCAACCAGCAGTGTGGTTTGGAAGGATTACTCAGCAGGGTAACAGAGTACAGAACAGTTTTATTCAAATGCATGTAATGAGAGGGTGTGAGAGAAGTGGTTGAGTCAGACACAGCTTGCCATTTTTTGCTGCCGATATGGGATTAGGAAGTGACCTTATGATGAAAGCTCACTATTAGAGGGTTATTTATGAAAGCTGTCTGGTACTACAATAACAAAATGAACATTTAAACGTTGTGGTACAAAGAACTATTTGTCCCTCTTTGCTCAACTGTGCACTTACATGTGACTAGCCCCATTTCAGCTGTCAGCTCTGCCTAAGTCATACTGTGGGTGTACCTACATGGATGGACTTCAGAGCCATGTCACAGCTTCTTCCCAGCCCTGTTTATGGCCTAGCCTTCTTCTGCTTCTGGCTAGAGCACTTGGATGGATCCTGGTCCTGGTCCATCGCTTGCCAAGTCAAGGGCTATCAGACCCTTTGTGGGACTGGGACTGCGGGTGAGGGCAAGGCTTGCACTGACTCATGCTCATCTCCTAGCTTGGCTGTCTCCCTGGAGCAGCTGGTCCTTGTTGTCCCCAAGGGGGGACCACCCTGTCAGTACAATTAGTGGTGATGGGCAATGCAGGCATTTTCACTGCAGGTCTACTTGAGTGCTGTTGGGGTGGATGTTGCAGTTGAATGAGTCTCCATTAGGATATTTATTATTGTCATGGCCTTCTGTGATAGTTCCTATGCTAGAATGGTCCTGAATGGAAAAAAAAAACCAACCCTTTATCAGTAATTCCCTCTTACATTCAAAGTTGTGGTTGCTATACAACATATAAGCAAGAGGGATGTTCTGTCTCAAGAACTGAAGAGTGTGATTAATTCCTTGTTCTTTTCTAGCAGCTTGCAATAGCCACCTTCAGTGATAAAATGGCTCATCATTCTCACAGTTTTACCTTTGCTTCCAACTTTAGGCACATCTCTGCATAAAGGTAGGTAGGGTTACGGCAAATCAAAGCTTCTTATATTTGCATGTGATTGATCTGACTGTGCATAATTGACACAGCTTCAATTTATTAAGATCTGTAAATACAAAATGGGAAACACAGATAATCCCAACTTTATTTCTCCTCTGGTCATTTTGCTGTTTCCAGTCCTGACAGGTTCTCAGGTACCCAATGTCTTATTGAATTTACTGTGCTATAGTATTCATCTTTCTATGTAAGAATCAATGGGGCTACTTAAAGGAATTTAAAAGGTCAAAGATGCCTGAGAAATCCTGCAGGAAATCTACAGTTTCCAGTCTCTTCTGTGTATGATTTCAAAGCATTTTCCATTGGGAATAATACTTCCTCCTTCTGTCTACATTCTTCCATTTGCCAAATATTAAGGCTTTTTTTTCTTTTCTTTTGAACTCTTCAAGTGAGGATGACAAAGGGACTCAACCAGAGAGTTTTATCCCTTTATTCTGCTGTTTCACTTGGTCTAATAAGACATTAAAAATAGAAGTAACCTGTACTTACAGGCATTGCTACCCTGCATCCTTTGGCTATTACAATGATAATCCTATTATCACTTAACATTAACTGAGATGTTCTTTGAGAACTTTCAAGCTGCCACACCTGACAGCCAATAATATCCAGGGCATTTGTGAAAGATTACATATATTTTGTAAAGGGAGGCTGTAAGAAACTGCAAATTGTTCTATTCCAAACAGCTAGAGTACAGTATTGTAGAACACCACCACCACTACCTACCATGAAAAAATGAACTCTCAGAAAGTACTAAATGAATAAAGAAATCTGGTCTGGTTTTGTATCTGGTCTTTCTCCAAGCAGGGGCTTGGACTAGAGATCTCCTGGGGTCCTTTCTGATCTGGATGATCCTATGGTGAATCTCTCCTAAATCCAAAAGAAAGCACTGTACAAGGCAGATCCTTAGTGGATCTTTACCTTTGGAGGCAACCATTGCATCTTCTGAAAATCTAAACCTTGTGTGAAACATTTTTTCACTGTTAAGCTTGGTCATTCATTTACTTTCACATTCTTGAGGCAATCCAGATGATGATTGTACAGAATACAAAGGAAAAGCAGAAAGAAAAGAGAAAGAAAGGAATATTAAAAGAAGCTAAATAATGTTTTTAGCACTCTCCATAACACCTATAGACTCCTTACTGCCCAAATGACTCAGTATTTTTTACATCTGGGGAATTCTCTAGTACCATACTACGAATTAGGCAAATGCACTTGTATTGTTTGAGAGATGAAAATAAAGCCCTTAAAAATAAAGGGCTGATGGGCTTTTTGAACTGTGGATCATTAACTGCTTTTACCTTTCTGTGAATCAGCTTTGTCTGAACTTTTAAAGTCAGTCTCCACTGGAGTCTTCTCTAGAAATTGTTATCTTAGGCTACCTATTTCAAAGTTTCTTTTCTCTTCCTTTGGATATAAAAAAAAAATAAATGGAGAGGGGGACAGTAGCTTAGAAAGTGGACTAAGTGTCAGATTTTAAATTGTTGCTATGTCACATGCTATCTCTGAGAAGAGGATGTAATAATCTAGAATATATGAGTTTGACAAGATCCACATATAAAGAATATTTTATACAGTGAACACCGCTTTCAGTGCATAATTTAGATAGTTTGAAAGAAATCTTACATCTGTTGTGACATGCTCACTTCCAGAAAAACCCAGAATGCTTCATTCATAGGGTCATGCCTGGGATCATAAAGGCTTTATAAAAGAAAATTTTAAAACTCCATTGCCGAGAACAAAGGTGAAAGGAAGAAATCTGATTCAGAAGCTTTCAGGCACAGACAAATGTGCCTGCAACATGACAAGCTGAAAGCAAATCTCCTGTCTCACTTCACAACACTGATTTCCACTGGAGGAAGTCCAGAAGAGAGCTTAGCAAGGAAGGAAATTCCAGATAAACAAAAGCATAGCCAGGTAACTTTAAAAATTCACCAGGAACATCAAGCCCAAAAGAGTGAAGGCTTTTTGTTGTTCCCAACCACGGGAAACACTAAAACACAAAACAAAAAACAAACATAAAAAACCCTCACCTAAAACAACTACAAAAACTCACCCCAAACTATAGTTATTTTTCATTAGCAATTTTGTTTAGTAATTGGGAATGTAAACCTTTCTGCTAACACAATAAGATTTAATTTGTCTAATAAAGACAGTTGATTCTTCTTAGGGGAATTTGCTAATTTGACAGATCACACACAGAAGCTTGTTATGTGCTTGGCAGGCACATTCTTTGATTATCTGTGATTCCCCTCAAAATTCAGGGGAAGAGAGTATTTTTCATCAATGAACAAGGATTATCTTAGAGGCTGGTAACACTGCTAGTCCACTAGCACAGAGAGGTTAATATTGGTGGTTAATCTATCTAACATGCAGCAACAATTCAACAGACAGGGTAATCCAATATTGTGGAAGATGAACCTTGCTGTGCAGGTTGAAAACAGGAATTACTATTCTTTAGAGAAGTGAAATAAACCCTACAGACTGCACAATGATGAACAATTGCAGTAGCCCTGGGAAAGGAATGCTACCTCTTGAAAAAATGTATAGGACCCCAGTTTGCAGATTTTCAGTTATATTACATTCTTAAGCAGGAGAATAAATATTAAAACACTAACAAACAAACAAACAAACAAACAAACAACACCATAGAAAGTTACTCTTTTCCGCTATCCAGTGTAAGGAGCACACATAGGTATCATCCAAGTACAATGTTTCCTGAACACTCATTCTCTAAATACAGCTTTTAATATTCACCTGCAAAATAAGGGCTATGCTCACAGGCTTCTCATGTCTGTAAGTAGGGAGTACTCTTTATACCATCAAAGAGATTGACCATCACCCTTTTCTAACATTCCAACATCGTGCCACAGGGATCTGCCTCATTTTTAGAGCTGAAGTGTACTGAAAATGTAATAACCTTGTCTCAGCTCCACAAAAGAGTCTGACATCTTGCTTGAAGTTGCTCAGCACCCCCATTTACCAGTTCTTTTCTTCCCTGTTGCACAGCCCTCTGGCAATGAAGCAAAGCTTCCAATTTGTCTGTGCCACCCCCTGCTGCCCAACCCACAGAATAAACACGGCTGGGCTGTGTCAATGGCTGGGTACCATTCTCCTTCCTCCTCTTCCTTACCTCAATAAAACCCTATTCATGAAGTCTCCTAATATCTCTGTGAGGTCTCAAGTCCAGAATGATGAAAAATACTTCAAAGATGCAACAGGGCCACTGCAGCATTTTACATCCTCCTGCTGCCTCTCAAGGTAGCGGGTAGCAAATAAGTGCTGAAAATTCCTGGCAATTCTGTCAGTTAATCAAAGCCAGAGGTAATTTTGGAGTGGCATGTAAAACCTTGTGAAGAATTTGACTAAAATGTGCCCAGCTCAGACAACCATTCATGGTGTGCTTCATGGATCATCAATGTGTGGATCCTTGACTACTTTGCTTCTCTTTCCTTGCCATTCAAATCTCATCCTCACCAGTTCCCAGGCAAGGTACAGCGTTAGCATTGTTAACCACAACATTCTGAGGTCAGATCATGTAACTTAAGAAAAACAGGGGGAGCAAGAACAATGTCTTCAAGTAACAGTGACACAGGAGACAAGAATTTTAAAAGCCCTAATCTCAGGTGAGGCAATCAGGCAATACCAGCTCTCCTGCAGCTCCTTTTCCTGTTCTTGAACTAGGAGTTAACAAAATGTCATCAGCCTTTTACTCTGGATGTTGCGATACTGTACTGGCCAAGCTCAGTTCTGGCATCCCACATTTCAGAAACCTGAGAGTAGAAACACTGACTCATGAATCCTGTAGCTAAACTGGTGTTATACGAATATGACTGCACGGGGATGCAAGCTGAGCTCTGTATTTTTTCCAAGGCATAAGAATGTTTTGTACACTTTTTTGCTATTTTCACATATTTAGAATGTTTCTTTGGACTGATTCCATGACATTTTTTTCTAAAATATCTTTCTATAACAGTAGAAGAAATGATTCTTAATTTATACATCCCTGACTGGAGCACCACCTTTAAATCAAGTATATCTGACTGAAAGCTGGAAGAATTTAACCTTGTTAGTTTTACCCTTTTGAAATAGGACTTGTATTTAGGTGTGTCTTATCCTTACTTTGAATTCTTTCGCAAGGATGGACCTTGGTCAGTAGAAACTTGGGTACTACTTAATAATGCTTCCACAAATTCTGGAGAAATTAATTTTTTTTTCTTTTTAGAGACAAAATAATAAGGCTTTAACTTCCACTGTTCATGATGTTTCCTAGAATCCTCTCTGGACAATTTAGCCCACTTATATTTGGTAAATCATTAGTCAAATCTATTGCTGAAGATGTAACAGTGAAGGCTGCTGGAGGCAGGGTTCATCTGAATATCACCCCATAAAAAGTCTCTGCTGTGTGTTGGGACAAAGGGCTGCCTGGGGTCAGTCATCACCTGCCAAGTCTGAGTGCCACCAGAGTAGCAACCCCAAGGATGCAAGAGAGGGGAGAAGTTCCAGTGTAATACAAATACATACATACTTCATTGGGACACTGAGATGGCCCTATGCAGCCCTTCACAGNCTGAGCTCCAAAAGCTTTGAAAACTGCAGAACACATTTTAAAATTTGGTGGAAAAGAAAGAAGAAGAAAAAAAACGAACAAAGCCATTAAGTCAAAATAAAAAATGAATAATTAAGAAGTACTGGGTCTGAAACTTGTTAGCTTGTGCACATTTTGTGAAAGGTGTTACTTTCTAGTGCATGTCCCTCACACTTCTGACATTCGGACAGTAAGATTTCACTGCATCAGTGGAAGAATAGTGCCCCAAAAGGCAGCACAGTCATAGCTGCTTCCATACCAAGGCAGAAACCACTAAGGCCAGGACATTCCCATCTAGCTTTGCGCACTTTTGTCTGGCCCCAAAATCAGACTTTTCACTAGAGGTGAATGCAGGATTCCCCTATAGTGAATGGAGAGGGAGAGGCATCTTTGAGAGACAGACTCCTGCTTGCTGGCAGCATTTATTTTAGTTTTGCTACCAGTCTGCAGAGTGTCTGCTGCTGGAGAGTGTTACTGGGAGAGGAGCAGGAGGAGAGTGCCAGGTGCTGAGGTTGGTCGTGAGTTGAGCCATGGAGCCCCTCAGCTGTCACTCCACTGCAGAGAGAGACAATGCAGCACTGTAAATATTTCACTGAGCTTGTTTACACCCCAGAATGTTTGAAGATATTTCCAAGATGGTTAAATCTGTCTGGCTTACTGCCTTTTATTTCTTCCATGGAGCTAATTGTTAGTCCAGAACCAGCACCAGCAATTCAAATGACACCAAAAGGGATTTCCCATCTACAGTATGGCTTCTTGTATTGATATCTTTCCTTGTAGTCTTTACTATAATCAGAGATGATATTTCACATGAGCTAAATAACATCCAGAAAAAAGAGAAACATGGTTTCTTATAGCATTTTCTCTGTTTATCCCCATTCCTAATAAAAATACATGTACAGAAAGCCAGGTGTGACTACAATACTTGTAAGTGCTTCCTCTACACAGAATGAGAATTTAAAAAACAGAATCTAAGAGGTTAAAATGAGCTTTTGAAAAATATTTTGGAAATACTGAACATAAAAAGGGAAGTATTCAGCTAAAATGCTGGTTCACTGGAAGTCTGCTCTTTCCTCAGGTTTATTCCCTTTTTTCTTCAGACAGCCCAAGGATGAGCTGGAGCTGGCTTTTCTTAAAATTAAAAAAAAAAAAAAATCTGTAAAGTTCTGTGTTTTGTGCCAATGAGATTGCATGGGAGAAATATTTTTAAATGAACACTTTAAAGTTGAATTTCACAACAGTGACAAACCTGCAGGCATTTGTGCTGCACAAGTAATAGTGAAAAAGACTAACAGGTTGTTATAGCAACCAGCATTAAGCAGTGACTTCATGAGAGGAGTTGAGTGACATCAGAAAAACACCTTGAAAGCAGCTGCTTTGCTGTGAAGCTCTGCTGTGGTTTAACCCCTGCCTGGAACTGAGCACCACACAGCCACTCAGTCCACACACCCTGGTGGGGAGGAGAATTTAAAAAAAACCCAAATGTAAACCTCATGGATTGACATAAGAATAGTTCAATAATTGAAACAAAATAAAACATATTATTACTAGTAATAATAATAATAGCTGTAATGAAAAGAAAGAGAAAGTAATAAACCCAAGAGACAAGTGGTACACGCTGCAATTGCTCACTACCCACAGAGCAATGCCCAGCCCATCCCTGAACGGTGATTCCCCCAGTCCACCTTCTCCTGTTGGCCCCCTGAGCACGATGGCCATGGTAGGGAACATCCCTGTGGCCAGTTTGGTCAGTAGGGTCTGAGCCATACTTCAATGGCTCCTGTGCACCTCCTCACTGGCAGAGTATGACACAGAGAAGTCCTTGGCTTAGTGTTAGCACTCAACAATTAAACATTAGTGTGCGATCTACACTAGCCACAGCATTCTACCAGGAAAAAAATTAACTCTGTCCCAGATGAAACCAGCACTGACTTATTTTTCAGGACAGACTGAATCAATTTCTTTTCTCCCAATCCCCTGAAGCTTGAAGGAGCTGTGAGTGCAGGGGAACCTGAGCTTGCATTTCACGCTCAGTGCAGGGATGAGCAGTACTTCTAAGAAGGACTTTTTTTACCCAAAACTTTTCTTCTTGTCACTCCTCCAAATCTTCCCTTCAGACAATCTCCTTGACCCAAAGTTTCTATGTCCCTCAAGCTTCTGTGCACAGGGTTTCTGCCTTTTTGGCATCTAATTACACAAAGCCTTGAAACACCCAAGGAAAAAGGAGGCCTACAAAAGGCAGAAAATATGACTGAGCTTGGGCTGGAGCTGGGACAGCTGTGGTGCTGTTGGAAGAAGAAGCTGATATTCTGAGTGGTATCTGAGGAGCCACTGATCATTTTCATCCTCATGATCTTCAGATGCAGATTCTATTTCCTTTCAGATTCCTTCTCTTATTGTTGTTACCTGAGAGGCTCAAGGGTTATTGGGATGGAGATTTTTTTTAGATATTTATAGGTTTTTTCATCCCATTTTCTCTGCTTTGTTTTGCCCTACAAGCTTCAATATACACAGAGTGGTACCTTCTTGTCCCTATTAATTCTTGCTAGCAGTGGGTTGGATGAGACCACTGACCTTACAGCTTTTCCCCAAAAGACAGGGAACTAAGGATTCAAGGATTTGATAGGTGAACGTAGAAGAAGACTATTTCCAGTTTCCCTCTTCCCTGGTCTCTTCAGCTCCCTTATCTAACCCATAGTTTTTCTGTCATCTCAACAGTTTCAATTTCTTTGTGGTTTCAGTACATCTTTTTGTTCACTTGCCTGCTTATAGGCAAAGAGGGTAAACAAGAGCTTGGTGCTTCAGATGATAGGGAAACACAGGTGTAAGGAATGTAGACTCTAGTGAAAAAAGAAAAAAGCTGGTTTAGACACCAACATATTATTTAAGAAAGCCAAAGAAAATGTCTACATTAGCAATTTCCTTCACTGAAGAACCTGATTTATAGAAATGAGGCTACTAGTGTAACTTCAGGATGCTTTTCCAGACAGGCTCCTTCCAGGCATTACTACATCATGGCATTTCTGAGATGTAATCTGCTGGATCCAGGTGATTAGGAGATCACACAAATGCTGATTGGAGCATGAGACAAATGGGACTAAAGAGTGAGAGGTTGTAGAGCATCACTCAGATTACAGTGAGACAGAGAAATGGCAGAGGGGCTCAATAAGGAGGATCAGACAACTTAAGTCTCATGTGTGATGCATGAATGGATGGATCTGCAAATTTATTGCTGAGGACAAGCATTACTTGCATTCCAGAAGCAGACAGCACCAGCCAGCGACTGCTTGGGTGCTGCAACAGCTTCTAGGGGCATTCATCAGGCCTTTCTAGTTTTGTGCTTGGCTGGAAAGATTGAACTCATTGCAAGGTGTCGGCTCCTGATGCCATGAAAGGAGACCACCAGAGGCTCTTTGGATTAGCTTCTTTTAGAAACTGAGAAGAGATTCCAGTCCTCCAGGCTCTTTTCCAGAAAAATATGACCTCTCAGTCAAGATTCTAAACATGAAGAAAGTAAGTGCTCCCAGCGGACAATATTTAGAACAGTAACCAAAATGGCCACAAACACTTCACATGTCAAAGATCCTGCATGAGTCACTAAAAAGTGCTGTAAAGGACACTTTAGCTGTGACAGGTTCAGAAAGCTACATCCTATCATGTTGTGTACACAGCCATTTCCTAATGACTCAGCCTGCTCTGACTTTAGAGAAACATGGTGTTCAGTCTCAGGTTTTGGCCCAGCAATGGCTAATGAACCTCAGCGGAGAAGACAGAAGCCACTAATTATATGCACATCTGGACATATGAGAACAAGAGGAAGAATAGAGGTATCTTAAAAAGATAGAGAGGGAAAAAGACTCATTAGGAAGCTAAGGCATTTAGTTTAATTTTCTGTGTAACAGAACTCTCCATAAAGAAAAAAATAAAATACCTAGTCTGGCTTTCCTTCTCCTTATATTGTTGAATGAACTAGCCAGAGGAGGAAGAGAGACGCTGTGTCCTTGGACACCCCCTTTTTCCATAGATACAGTATAAATGCCAAGAGAAATGCGAACAGTAGATGTTCCACATATTTGTTGACTTATAAAAAGTGAAAATGCCAAATCCAATAGCAGTCTTAAGAGTCTGAAAGCAATCCAGAAAAAGGTAGCAGTAGCCCATACTACTTCCTGCCTAAGAAGCTGAGGATAGAAGACAAAACTGATCACTGATTTTGAAGTTCACTTCAAGGCTTGCACTTCTGTCCTTGGTAGGACATAGCTCAAAAGTAAAAAAGTAGCTTTCCAATGGAATTCCTTTCTAAATCTGCATTCAGATTTTTCAATTCAACTGTTAGTTTCCTGATCCGGAGGGACTTTTCCCTCTCATCTGCCTCAGATAAAGCTCTCCTACCAGTCAGTGTGGTCACATCTTTGAAGCTGTGCAGCTTCCTTGCTCTTTCCTTTCTCCCTGTTCTGAGGCAGGGAGGATTTCTGCTTCTGCATAAAGATGTATGAAATGAGAGCTTTTTATCTCACCAAGACAAGAAAGGGCTTCAGCCTCATACCTAGAGTGTTGCATAGAAACACTTGTGAGTTTGCTTCAGGGGTTACAAGACTTCAAAATTCAAGTATACATTCAAATTAAGAGACAACACACGTATATATGATGTCTGCATGTATATACACACATACAGCATATATAGATATATAGACACATATATAAAGCAAATCTTTAAAATAAGAGTGAAATCATACCAAGTACTGTATAAAGAAATTACCATAATTCTGGAAATGATCCAATCTAATTTTCCACAAATTTGAATATAACAGCAATTTCTATTAAAATGCTAGACTATCTGTTTCTGATACTAGAATAGGGAACAAAACCACACCTTTTTCTACTACACTTACTACCACAAATTAAAACTAATTAACACATAAATGTGTATGCCGATTATAAACAGAGCTTTATCTCACCAAATTGTAACCATCGAGTTGGACATCTAATTAGCCCAATTTTAATTAATTAGGCAGCCAGTTTGAGATTTGTATTTCTCATCTCTCAGCACATTACCACAGGACATGTAGGTTGTCCCCAAAGTCCAGCCTGGGAGCATCCCACATGTCCTAGCTATCCATACAAAAGACATAAGAACTACAAAAAGGTGCCTCTAAATACAGTGATTTGGCCTAGGCCAAATATATTTTAATTGACCCACTAGAGAGATGTGAGTTGAACTTTAAATTTCATGGTGAGGCTTGCATGAAAACTCCCCAAAGAAAGCTCTGTAACAGAAAAATGCAAGAAATGGCTGAAATTCAGAAGAAGCGATTCATGATGTCATGTCTCCACCTGGTCTGCAAAAGGAAAGGAAGGATCCTTGTCTATGCTGTATGTGACCTGGCCAGCCATGGGAGAGGTGTGAGGCCTGGCACTGACCTGTACATCCAAACTGAGCCAAAACCAGATTGCTGTGAATCCCATCTGCTGCAGAACAAATTGCTAATTAGGCTGTGGGCACCCAGCGTGGTGATCCACCCAACAGGATCTGACTGCAGGGAGAACCTGGACCCATACAGAGACCTCAGGCACTGTATGTCACTGGCCTTATAGAGTGCAGGTGAATGCAGACAGCCTCAGAAATGTCTTTCAAATGCTTTAGAGACACAGAGATAGTTGGATGTTGCCAGAACTTCAGTTTGGGGAAGATTGACTCACTTGATTGCAGATCTGAGCCACATTTACCTGCAAATCTGCCTTCAGTGAGTCACGTAGACATTTTCCTCCATGAAAAGGAAATCTCATCTGTTTCTGATTGCATCCATAACACTTCCTGGTCTTCTCTGCTAAGGGTCCCTTCAGTTTCCCATTATCTTCTTCCCTGCCCTTACCTCATGCAGTATTTCCCAGCTGCTAACTGTCCTGACATCCTCTTGCCCTTCCAAGCTCTTCCTCTTCTCATATTTTCCAGACTTGTCATTGTCCTTTTCTGATTTTCTGTATCTTCCTCCCACACCTTACATTCCCATCTGCAGTCTTCTGCACAACATTTTACATTTTTTTAGCAACAACTGCTGGCAAAAGTGGTGGTTGCCACTGCCCACAGTAACTATTTGCCCATTTATATGGGCAAATATGACCAAAATCCATGCTGTCAGAAGGAATAATATCAGGTTTATCCAATTCGTTTGGATCATACAGATCTCACAACTGCTCTAGACCAGGGGAACTGCACCCTAACACAGCCAAAGGTTTTCCCTGAAATGGCTCTTCCAAAGCACAAGACAAATTGCTCTGTCACAGAGACTTGACCATGGGAAAGTCCTCTGATTGACATCCAAAATGCTAAAAACCTAAATTCATATGCGGAACTCCAAAGAGATGCTATTGTGGCTCACAATATATTTTTTTATCACAAATGAACTCCACAAATATTTCCTCCAGATTAGCTTTTTGTCTAAACACACCAAATCTGTGACCAATAATTTCCACATGGTTTTAATTTTACTGTACTTGTCAAGTTAAATTGAATTTGCACAAATTTCCTTGCCATTGGGTATGTAATAGAGTTTAGTTATTAAAGTGTACTTTCAAGTTGGGAAAATATTGACAGCAGTAGGTCTGTGGCTCTGTACATTGGCAGATATAAATCAAAAGAGCATCCTTGAAAAAATTAATTGGCTACCAAAATAAGAAATTAAGACAAAATTATGAAAAATCTACAACAGCAATCTGAGGAAAGGGAGATGGAATGCTTTAAGAAAACCCTTAAAAATGTTAAAATATAGTCAAAAGCCCATTTTTGCTTCTTTAATATCTTCATGTTAAAGCTTCTGGCTCTAATTAAAATCTTCATATCACTCAACTAACAGGCACTGCTACAAAGTGATAACAAACTTAAATCACAAGACTGGTATTTTGAAAATGAAAAATTCAGGTCTTGGAGATAATTAAATCTTAATCGATCGAGGCCTTATCTGATTATAAACCCAAGATCTTTCTGTCACATTCTAATCACAATATACTTCTTGATTGTCCTAGCATAACATTCCAAACACTGCTCAATCACTTAGGCCAAAATTAGAACAATTTTTCAGACATAGCTTTAATTGGATTAAGGGCACTGTCAAGCTTGGATTCTCATACCCACTTGTTTTGGCTTCTTAAGCCTACTAACACCATGAAAAGTCTGTTTTTTTCCTAAAGATAAGACTCTTACCAATGTTTGATCTTGCAGAGGGATGCAAATGGACTGTGATCCTGCAGATTCCAGCAAGCAGATGGAAAACAAGGATGTGTCCCACTAGGGTCTCAAAGGATCCAGGCAAAAATAAGTGGCACACTAAGTGGGACAGAAGTGTAACCCTGTGAAGAGATTAATCACTGTCAGGTTGACAGGATGCAGAGAGAACTGAAGACCAGCTTTGAGTAAGAGTGATATGTTAATGAAAGAAAAGGGAATGCTGGCATGTGCCTTAGCAGAGAAAGATAGCACATCCTGTGAAACAGCTCTGATCAAATGAAAGCTAAGTGCCAAACATAAGATACCTACATTTTATCACCAAAATGTAGCTGGGTCTCCCTCTCTGTTCTGCTTAGTTAACTGGTCTTCATCAAACCAGAAAAGCAGGTCACACTTGTTCACATGGCCAACTACACAGTCAGTTTCTAATATTAAGTAATGATATTTAAGAGTTAGGACTGATCTAGTTAATGGCTACAAAAACTATCAGAGGCAACAGACCCTATTCTGAGTTTCTCATAACCTGATGTGGTTCAGATATCTCAGTCAGTAAAGGGGATAATAAAGAAGTTTGCTCTATTTTTTCTCAAATTTCCTTCCTATTTCTTTCATAGGTTCTTCCACATACCAACCTAAAATATATTTTAAAGGCAACACTTTTCATGTTTTTAGTGTTATTTCTCTATAAAACCAGAGAGTAATTATGAATTCTTCAAGATTTTTTTCCTATGAGTTAGCAACAGTGCTAGAGCAGGACTCTCATTCAAAAGAATGACCTGTTGAAAAATTACAAAAATTACATTGAGACTAGAAATTTCATTAGTAAAAAACATCAAGTAAAGCACCTATTTCTCCAATGTTTTATCAGTTCAAATATTCTTTTATTACACTCTCATGGGGGAAATTTTTAAAATAATTTTTGGTATTGATCAGGGAAAGCATCCACCTGACTTCCTGAGAATGCAGTCTTCTCCTGAACCATGACAAAATGCAACAGAGAGGTGAAAGGAAAGAAAATTCTGGGGGCTCCAGATAGGTCCTCATTGTGCAGCCAAGTGTGGTGTAGGGAGGTAGATTGGTGCAGAGAGCAGAAGTTCAGTGAAGCATGGCCTGTCAGAGGCTAGGGCAAGTTCAGGAATTTCATTCATGGCTCTCAAACCCTGGCTCAGCATCCCTGCTCTGTTAGCTCAATGTAGGTAATGGCCAAAAGATGGTCAAAAAGAATCAGTGTTGCAGAAAGTGAAAAACTCACCACTCCTGAGCTGTAGCAGCAGTAGGTGCAATGACAGAACTTCATGTCCAGTGAGGGGAGGTTTCACACTCTTTCTTTATAAAGTCCTTCTTAAAGTACTTTTCTCTTCATGAATTCCAAAGTAGATATGGAATGCAGGACAGAGCTGCCTGGATTGCAGGGGACACAAGCTGTGAGATGATACCTGCTGTGGTTTATGTGAAAACACTCTTTCCTCTTCCACTTGATGCAGGATGACATGATTGGATTCTTCTGGACAGATCAGGAGGCTTGGAAAGTCTGGGCTTCATTTCCTTGACATGCTTTTCCTCATCTGAGTTGGATAGCACAGGTCTAACCTCAGAATGCCTACACACTCCTCTGCTCCCCTCCTGGAGCATCTCATCAGCATTTGGTTATCACTCAGTGTGTTCACTTGTGTTCACTTGTCCATCAATGGTGGCAAAGTCACACTTTCTAACACTAACTGCCTAACAGGCTCTCCTCTCTCCTCTCTGTTGTCCTGAACCTGTCTTCACACAGACCTGCAGGCCAGTGATCCTGCAGAAACAGACAGACACAGGTGCTGCACCCACCAGATACACAACTGCACTTCATTCCACGGCAAAAATGTGTCAACATTAGTTATTGACTGTGAGTTCCTGCAGTGCCAGGCTCTACCACAGCTGTGTGGTGCTGCTGGCTAGGCTCCTGCCCATGGGCTGCTGCTGCCTGCCCAGCTGAGCTGAGCCCTCTGAGCCCAGCACCGTCAGCACCCACACCCACAGCAGGGAGCAGCCCCCCACCAACAGCAAGTCAGTGCTTGGGGGCTCAGTACAGGTACTTGAAGCATCATAGCATAAATAAGCTATGGGTGAGATGAAGGGAAAAATAGTAAAATAATTTCCTGTTGTGTAATTACAATAAAAATAGCTAATGCTGACTAAAGTTATTGCTTCATTCTTGTATCCATGGCAACAGAAATGGAGACTGGTAGACTGGCTGCAGATGAACGCAGCGTTCTCCATCCCACCAGCCAGCTCAGCCTGCCCAGTGTTTCAGTGGGCAGGTGAGGAAGCTCTGGTCTGCTGCTGGGGTGGGCTCTGCCCTGTGGTGAGGGACGAGTGGCAGGAAACACAGGTCCATGCTCAGCAAGCTCTGCGTAAACCCATTACAATTTCAGAGCATCCTGCTCTGCTCCCTGAGCCTTTTCCAAAGGCAGGCATAGGGAATCATGGAGAAATGCACAGTGCACAATGTTCTTTGGCCCAAGGGAAGGCAGAGTACCTGAGATCTCAGCCAGGAATCAGCGCAAATCAAATGACAGGTGACCAGATGAAGTGGACCAACACTTCTCATGAGCAGCAACAGGTTTCAGTGCTTGCCTCAGGTGGTAATTGAAGTCAGCTGGGGCAGTTTGCATTCTGACCTAAAAAGGGGCTTGGTGTATTGCTGATAACCTGACAAACCTATTGCCATTCATATGTGCTTCCTCTGTGAAACTTTATATGTCACTGAGGTCAGTATCCCCATGTTGGTCAGTATCCCCATGTTGGATAGTATCCCCATTTTGCATAGTATCCCCATTTCATCCCCCATGAGTCTGTTGAAATTATGTTAATGAGCCCATCAATATTGTCTGGAAAATAGTGACAGAAGCATACCTTAAATCCCCAATTGGAAATTATCCCTTATTTCAAGTACTCTTGCCCTATCTAATGTTTATTTTACAGGTATAAGTGCAAGAGATAAGACTTGGATACAAATTTCAAATTTCATGTCCAGGTGAACAGAGGCCACAAGTTTTGTATCCCAGTCATAGCTATGTTTGTTTACATATTTTCATCTCCGGCTTATAATTAATTGCTGGTCATTAAATTCCTCCTCATGAAATGGATATTAAATTTCCTTATAGTAATCAGTTTTCATTAATGTTCCTTTAAGTATAGTGAATTGCACTGCATTTTTAATGGACATTCATATAGTACAAAATCTTATGTTTTTCACTGATGATGTAGCACTAGAAACACATAAAGTTCTTGCAATTTTATGTATGAAGAAGCATCTTTTCTAATCAAAGTACTGGGAATAATAAAAAAACCCTTCATAACATAATATCATAAGCGTTGTAAAAATTGTGAACACTGAGCTGGGAAAAATAAAAACACTTTACTATGTTTTTCAGGTCACAGGAAGATGGGTGAATAGCCTCCTTTAAAGAGGAGGAATAGCCTCCTGTACAGAATACAGAATCAGCTCTTGGAGAAAAATAGCTGTGCAAAGTAGGACATAACAATCAGTGTTATGCAATACTCTTAATTATTTTCTGTTTGGGAATGTTGTAGTTGTTGGGTTTTTTTTTCCTCAAGGGCACTATTTGATTGAGATGCCATCTTTAGTGGATGTCATTTCTATGGGGATATTTATTTATTACAAGAAACTAAGGCAAGGGGAATAAAGGTTTTAATAACTCTTTTTACCCAGGTGAAAGCAATACAAAATAACCAAAGGAATCAAGTGTCTTTTTCATCCTTTAGTTCAACTAGCTTTCTGTAGCACAGCTTTTGTAGGCAGCAGAGAACCATTCTGTAAAGAAGAGTTAGCCTTCTGCTGCTGTCCTGATACATGCTAATGTGAATTAAAGCTTTTATCTTAAATATCCTCCATGCCATTAGTGAATAACTCATTCCAATCTCAGAACATTGTCTAGTTTGGAGAGTGACTGGCATGACTTGGCTTGCACCTGTAGAGCTGACTCTGCTACCCCCAGCACCCATGCAGAGGGACAGATCCTGCTCAGCCACCCTCTGGCAGCAGTTCTGCCCTACAGCTGTATCAGGGGTGGGACAGCAACCCACAGGATGGACAAACATGCACCAGCACTGCCCATGTCCTCATCTTGTGTAGTTTTCTGGTAGGAAATAACTTTTATGGCTGAGAGGCAGCTTAGTTTCTCCCTGCAGCTGCTCATCTGAAGGGTAACAGAAAGCTCTCTCTGTCACACCGATGTTCAGAGTTAATCCATCAGGCACTATTCGCAGTTGATCTGAATCACTTATGTGACTGGAAGAGGCAGTGATGGAACCAAAAGGGAAAGACTGCTGGCTGATCCCAACTTAAAAAAAATTTGCTTCTGGATCCCAAGGACATTTACATGAAAAAACTCCTGTTTTCCTCAATATCTGTTCCATTTATCAACGGCAGCCTGTACTCCTCTAAACAGCCTGTACTCCTCTAAAGCCCTTTGCAAATCCTGATGCTGTGCTCCTTTTACCTAGAGTTTCTGCAATCTCTACCTCTCCTTCATTGCCACCCTCTCAAGCATTTTTAGCCACAGTGGTTGTGTACTTTGCCAGTGATTCTTCTCTACTTTTCTTCAGCCAAAACCAGCCACATTCATCTTTGTAAATTGAACAATGTTAGGAAGGTCACCTTGGCAGGACGGTCACAGCTGCAGTTCTGTCCATCATCCCAAGCAATTCCTATGAAGTGTTCATGGGTTGGCACAGAAGGGTGTTTGTTCTGTTGTTATTTTCAGCAGGTGATTTCAATGCAGCTTCAGTTTCAGTGCAGTGCCTGTTCTGAAGAAGAATTGAGCACAACATGACTGTCATGGATGGTCAGGCCATGCTGTGCTGCTGCTGTCCCCTGCTCCAAGGCTGGCTCTCCTCCTCTCCAGAAACAGTGTTATTCTGTGCCAGGGTGGCACAGCAGGCTGGGCCTGCCATCATTTAGTGTCTCAGATACAAGCTAAAAGGCAGATGTAGCAAATGGGATCTCGGCATAATGGTAGTTGGGGTATTTAATTCTTGCTGCAAAATTTTAGCGTCTCAGTTGTTGCAAATCTGTTCTCTTAATGTGCTTATTCACTGCTTGGACTCAGTGATGAAAGCCCTCTATTCTACATTACAATTACAAGGGAAATGTTTTCTTTAGAACACTGGAAATGCTGTGGGTCTGTGGGCACAAGGGAGGAGCAAGGTGAATTTGTGACCCCCGGGTGAGACAGCTGACGCTGAGGGTGACAAGCTGTTGGGGAAGAAGAAGCTTCACCATTTGGACAGCAGCTGCACTGTGCCATAGCAGGTCTCACTCTGTGTCCTGCAAGGCCACAGTGGTGCTGGTGGACACAACTGGCACCACAGCACCAGGAGCTCACCTGTGACTGTGGGCAGCTGTCCTGTCATCCAGCCCCAGCACAGCACATATTGTGGGCAACACCCGAGGGAAACTGCTGGGGTTTTCCTACACAAAGAATGGTGGAAGAAATAAATATTTTCTCATTATTTTCAAGTAATTTACATTTTTCAATTTTTCTTCCAAAACAAGATCAGAAAAGATATTGATCCGAAACAGGTTCTGAAATTTTCTCCTATGTATTCTCTTTAACAAATATTGGTTTTATCTTGATAATTCCTAAACAAAACAAAACAAAATATATTGCTACAGAAAAATAAGTGTTATTAGCTTTGTTCTGTCTGCTACAGTAGCAAAGGACCATGGTTTAGTGAGCCAGTATGGGATACAGGAGAGCCATATGTACACAGCTCTGTGAGAGGATTGCACAAGGTTTAATCTTGCTTTTTGAAGCTGAATCTTTTCCTGTGCAGCCCAGGTGGGCCATCATGTGAGAGCAAGGGCAATTCCCCTGTAAGACACTGTGGGTTTGGGAGGATTAATGGTCCCAGGCAGCTCATGAAGCACCCACTGTTTGTACACAGTGGGACTCTGCCAAGCCACATTCACCAGGATGGTGCATTTTCAGAGACTTCTTGTTTAGAACAATTTGATTTCTTCTCATCTTTGGAGCCTGACTTAGGCTTGCTTGTGTTAAAACCCTTTCTACCCAGCACAACACTGGCACAGATAACTGGGCATGATAGGAAACAAAACTGTTAGGGGTTTCAGAGACCTAGAGTCACAATTTTAAGTAAAATTAGTAAAAAATTCAGAGGCAGAAACAACATGGCAATACAGGATCTAGAAATTCACTCTTTTTATTTAAAGCTCTAGCATCTGATTGATCTCACAGATTGAGAAAGACTTACAACTTTCACATAAGAAACCTTTACATTATTAATGGACAGCCTCCAGGATTCCCTGTCTGGGGCTGGAGAAGGGGAGTGTAATGTTGTTGTTGCTTCTAAAAAGATCCCAGATATCTTCTGAGAAATAAAATTGCATTATTAGTTCTTAAAAGAAATATGTTATTGAATAGATTTTTTAAAGTTTTCCAGGGTTGTGTAAAACTTTTTGTAATGCCAAACCTAAATAAACATTAGATTTCTGGGGATGCTTTTGTTAGGGTGCAACTATTTTTCTTTTGTACAGGTTATAAGAGTAGCTATGCCTACCCACAAAACCATTATTACTGTAGCTGAACAAATTACTGCAATGCATAGTTTATGCTGTGTATTTATTTATTTCCATTAATGAATAATCCAGCTATATATTTTTTAAAGATAGCTCTTTGCATTGTTTTAGCATTTTAAAATTATTGTACTTCCCCTTGTGGCTGACCAAATGGTTGCTCAGGGTTAGAAGTGGACATGTGAATTCAGTGAGTAAGAACCTAAATCACCCAACATCTCTTCTACTCCCAGACTAGGAAATTTCACTTACAGTAGGACCTTAACCTTCATAAATCAAATGTTTGGTATGCTCAAGATGATCCAGTTTGAGATGAAGAAGTGTGATAAGTTAGGGATGCTTTAAAATAGTTCCCTTTCCCATTTACTTGATATATTTTTGAGCACAGCAGAGTCAACAAAACATTCCATTCAAAATAACAGAGATGCAGGAGATTCCAACATACCAATTTCAGTTTCAGAAAGCAGCACTGGCCCCTCTCTCTCCAGATCCCCTTGACATTTTACTGTGCCATACCATTACCCTGGGCATGGTGGATGGGACCAGGTTACATTGAGTGCTGTAGAGACACAAGGCTTGCAACTTGAAAGCTCTGAATCCTAAGGAGTATATGACTTACCCAGAAAAATAAAAAGCCCCAAACAAATACACAGAGAGAGAAAGAAGCACAACAGGATGAGGGATTCAGCCACAGACATGTGGTGAGCTGGAAGTAGAGGGTCTGGGTCTCTTGCATTCTATCTTTGGGGATAATGCCATATTCTCTTTATTACTGAAAGCCCTCAGTTGTGCCACTTCAAGTTATTTTTCCAGTAGAAAGACAGGAAATAATCCATATGGAATGAGTGATATGGGTGGGACAGTAATATACCTCATTACCACCACCTACAGAAACAGGTACATCTCAAAAGCCTTCTCAGGATCATCACATCCCTGTAATTTCTGTGTATGCCTTCAGATGTGTTTTATCAGTTCCTCTCCTGGGCCATTTTTTCTGACTTGAATGAGACCTTAGATCATATCTGCTACTTGAAATAAACCTAACCAAAAATATAGTTGGGATGGCTGTCAAGACAGTTTCTCAAAAAATGTGAGCTCTCTGCAACCTCTTCCCTATGAAATAATTTCCTCTAACATAAAAGAAGATAAAAAATGTCAGGTTTCCAATGATAATTGTAAACGTCCACCTAGACACAGGTAGATTTAATGTAGCAGTGCTGCAGCTATTCAGACAGCTCAAAGCCATGGGATAAGGTATAGGAAAAGCTTTGTTGTGTCTAAGGGTGTGGGACTGAGTGATGTATAGCTCTCAGGAACACGGCCCTGTTTCTATGATGGCTCTTACTGCAACAAGATGTGGGTGGGTTGGTGTGTCACCTCTTGCAGTTGTTTCCTCAGCCAGTGCTTGTTCCATGTCCTCAGTCTTTCCAGGGGGTCAGAGACCACATGCTGAACAAATTTTCAAGGTCTCCACCAGGGCTCTCTCTTTGTAATCTCCTCTTTGCTCTTTCAAACCCTGGGAATCATTCCAGACCCAAGGGACCATTAACCAGTGCTGAGGAGTCTCCCTCTAATCACAGCTTTAGAAAATAAGCCTTTGCTAATACTCTTCTCTACAGAAATGATAAATCCCTCTGTCATGGGTTGCAATGCAGGATGTGGCCAAGGGTGTGGATTCTGTCACCATCTGTTGAACCCAGGTGGGGCAGTGCTCTTTACCTTCTCCAAGACCCATCTTTGTCTTCTGTTAATGGGCCATTGTGGCTCAGATTGTAATGCAGGATGTGACTGGGGTGTGGATTCTGTCACCATCTGTTGAGCCCAGGAGGGGCAG